>FJUX01000030.1:18238-132414 GCA_900074905.1 Rhynchosporium agropyri | reverse complement strand
GCTTAAGAAGAGTCTCTATTCTTAGATAATCCGACTACTTTAGATCAGGCTATAAAGAGAGCTAATTAGCCAGAATAGAAGAAGGCTATAATCAAGAAGTATCGATCTCTTGAAGAGAAGTCGACTTAGAAGACTATAAGTCGCTCTAATATGCTAAAAGGGTGCAGAGTACTAGGTTCTCGTCTAGTTTTCAAGACTAAGAGAGATATAGATAGTAAAATCGATAAATATAAGATCAGATTTATAGTCTAAGGTTATACGTAATAATTTAGTTATAATTACGATCAGATATATATTAGAGTCTATAAATCTTCTACGTAGAAGATAAGCTTAGTAGTTACAGTAGAGTACGACTTAGAAATCGAACAATTTAATATAGTAATAGTATTCTTATATAGTGAAACTAATACCTAGATATACGTTAAATTGCTACTATTTTATAGATAATATAAGCGTAAGCTTACAAATAATAAATATATACTCTTACTAAAGGCTCTATATAGTCTGAAGTAGTCTCCACGTCTCTAATAAGAGATATTACGTAAGGAGTTTAGTATTATTAACTTTATACCTTTATAAACTGATAATTACGTATATATTAACCGAGAAACTAGAATAATTATCATTACTTATATTAACGATTTTCTAGTTATCTTAAAGGCTAGAATAGCTCTTAAAGAGCTTAAGAAGAAGATTCTCACTATATTCGATATTCTACTAGCTGGACTAGCTAAATACTTCCTTAGCGTTAGAATTATACGTAATAAAGAGAAGAAGACGATTTCTCTTTACTAAGATRCGTATATCGATAAGATATTAGATCGATTTAGAATAACTAATTATAAGAGCGCTGATACGCCTTTTACTACTAGTTYAGAGGTTTCTATAGTTAAATTCAAGGGAGTAGCTACTCTATAAGAAATTAAGCTATATTAATAGCTTTATAGTAGTTTATAGTACCTAGCTTATACTCGCTAGGATATACTATACTACTATTCTATACTATTATAATTTCTAATAAATCTATTACCTTAATACCTTACGAGCGCTAAGAGAATACTTATATACCTATAAGGTACGAAGTACTACGCTATAACTTATAGAGGAGACGTTACTAATAAAGAGAAGATAAAATTAAGAGGTTTCTATAACTCTGATTAAGCTGGTAACCGAATTAACAGAGTGTTATATACCGGAGTCTATTTCTTCCTTACAGGAGGTATTTTCTCAGCTATTTTAAAGCGATAGACTACTATAGCTCTTACCTCTACGGAAGCAGAGTATATAGCTATATGCGCCTTTACTAGACAAGCTTCATAGATACGCTAAGTACTAAAGGAGCTAAGCTATAATAAGCCAGACTCTAAGAGTATAGAGATATAGTGCGATAATCAGGGAGCTTTATCTCTATTAGAGAACCCTGAATTATATTAATATACTAAGTATATCGATATCAAATTTTACTACTTTCGCTAGGAGGTCGCTAGAGGTTATTTAGACCCTTAGTATATACTCTTAAAAGAGAATACAGTAGACGATTTCACTAAACCACTTAGCTTATAAGACCTTAAGGCCTTTATAGTAATACTGAATATAACTGTTTTACACTTAGAATAAGAAGTATAGATATTAATTAGAAAGCTGACTTATCTTGAAGGAATTACGGAACCTGTGGTTTATCCAGTTCACGTGATATCGAGGCATGGTGCTAGTCTCCAGGGGTGTCACTATACATACACATACGACAGTATAATCGACTAATTACAGGAAATTGGATTTATAAGGCCTCCCACATATCCAATATAGTGGTTTTACCAGTTATATGCGCGAGAGGTTCGGCCTTGCAATTCAACGTGATTACTAGCTTTATTTAACTCTCTTCAGACTCCTAATCTTACTACTTCTTAAGKGCTTTATTATCGAYCTCGTCGTCCTATTCGTCTACCTCTTTAGGCACGTAGTCACGCGATTTAATATTGAGAAACTTACTAATTCTATTAGTTTTAGTAATATTTAGTACCTTATCTCTCTATTCCGTATAGTTCTCTCCTCCCTTAAGCTTATAGCTGTCTGCTAAGTTCAAACATATAGAGCTACTTATCTTCTTGCGTTTATATAGCTCTTCTAGCGTAGTCGTAGTGATAAGTTCCGATTCCGGGTCTTCCGGATCCTCTAGATGGTCCTAGGACGTCGATTTAGTATCTGTAAGGGGTAAATCGAGTATATTTTGAATCCTGAGGACTTAGATAGTGGCTTCCGGCGCTAGCGCAGAAGACTCTGCACCTCGAGATGCGATAATTTCGGAATCGTCGACTTTAACTACTATATAAGTACGAGTATTAAGTACTATACGGCTTATTTATAGTGTTAAAGACTCTAAAGACTCTTTAATAGAGCTAAAGTTATCAGAGTACACTTCTTCGACTTCTTCCAATAATAGTAGTATAAGTGCGACAGCTGAAGAACTCTCTCCACTAGCACTCTGCGCGACTATATTTACAATAGAAAGACGCGCTAGTTTGACTAAACTATACGCGTATACTATACCTTAATCAGAAGCTCGCAACTTGAATCTCTACCCTTTTGGTACTAAGAATCAGTTCGACGCTTACTATTAAGAATTATAGTACTACTGCTTCTTTGAGTACTACTCTACTTCTTCTGGCTATTAGGGCTCATAACCTATCGCAAGGTTACGTTAATCTTCAGAGTAAAGCATAGAGGTAGTAATCGTGTGAATATTATTAGTTATATTATAGTACTAATTACTATGGAGAGTTGACTAAAGGTATTATCTAGGAATATCCGCACGGACCATACACGTGACTACAGTCACCTGATCCATGCCAAGACCCATATCCTCGCAACACTTTTGAACTTCCATTGTGGCCAAATCATTCTTATAGAATCCCGTATTAAAAGTTTCATTGTTTTGGATCTCTGGTTACTGCTGCTAGATGAGGACTTGTGACAATCGAAGCATGAAAATCGTCAGCAAAATAGACTTATTGCCATTTAATCTATCTCTGTCATCTGAAGCTTGCTTTCGAGTGAGAAATGGAGTGAGCTTTGTGAAGAGAACCAATACTCGAAAAATATGAAGAATTTCTCCTTCTCATACCAGCTGCTTCGATCTTGCTGCTCTCCAATTTGACAAATTCAATATATGCTATTAATTGAAAGTATTTTCATCTGTTCTGCAACTTGACAACATAGTAGAAACAAGGTTGAGGGGTAGATCTTACATTTATAGCATGAAGTAGAGGCTAAAATCTTTGTTTAGCACGTGAATATCATCTCGCCTTCTAGGGACGGAGATAGACATGCATAGTGATATTAGATTCCAGTCTCATGGATGATGGAATGCGGAAGTCTCTAACTCATGGAAAGAAGGAGGATTATATTTGAGGAAAAGAAAGATGCCAGCTATAACGACACGCCATGGGTAAAGACGCCGTTCCGGAAAAGATGAAGACCTTATTACCTTAGATCTATGTTGGACGAGAGAAAGAAGAACATCGTTAGTCCTAGGGCTCGCTGTGGATAAAGACCTCGAACGCATAATCTGATTTTTAGCAGAATTTATTATCATTTGTTATTATACTGTCATTTTTCCTGTTGCTTTGGAATCACCTTGCAACGGTCTGAGATTCTTGAAGCTGAATATATCTTTATGTGTTTTACGTGCTATAATTAAGACAAGATGTTCAAAGACTTGATCTTTAGAGCTTAGGTCAAAACAAACCTTGCATCTGCTATGATTGAAGAGGTTGATTTCGAAAACGACTCTAATTGCATCTAAATAAAGATATATGTTGGAAAAGCCTGGATGATATATTCTAGTGGAATATTCCTTGTGAGATATTGGAATTGATTTACGCTTTCTATGCAGCAGCTTAACTGAAAATGTCGCCACCTGCATTGCAGTAAGCTACATGAATATCAGCATACCTATATAAGGTCTTTGAGTGACCATAACAAATTTCAGAAAAATTCCCACAGTGTCAAGTACGATGAAAACGGAGCATCTACAGCCCTCCAACTTATCCGCAAGTCACACGTCGTTTATAATGGCGATATACAGTCTCCATTGGCTAACAAATTACAGATATGAACTACGCATTGTTTGACTGTAGATCGTCATGCTAAAGCTAAGTTATAACTTTTCATCAGCCCTTATATTACTGTCAATAAAACTCTCGTATCCTTTTCCTCTCAAAGTTCTCCCCTTTTTTATCATCTGCTCAAGCTGCAAATCGACCAAAAGAATCGTACACCAAGATTGACTGACTATCCTTCCGTGTTGCATCCGAATCCAGCTTCCAATTTTTAAATCTTCTTCTCGACTACTTCCGCTCATGAAAGAATCAAGCGGGATACCGCAAACATGTACGCATGTATGAAAAGAAAATTGAGCTCGGGTTATGAAATATATACACTCACAAAGCCCGATAACGCTTAAGCTACCATCTAGAGTGAAAACAAGTCAAATTCACCGTGTTTAACTTCACCGATACACTTGTTATTTTTATTCACAGCCCATTTGAACTCGAAAGAGTGACGTAATATGAAATGGCCGACGGCCATGGATGACAATGACAATTTCCAAAACCTTTCTTCCTTAGCATATAGTCCATCCTCCCATCCAACTTTCAACATCAACCCTTCCCTCTCCATCATTAAAAATGCTTCCTTAGGTAATCCGATACTCAGATTATCAACTCACTAAATTTCCCCAAACCCTAAAATCCCGCCCGCACAAAACCCCTGACAGCATCTATAAATAAATAACCAGCAAAAATATCCCTGCTACCACCTACTTCCCCTGCCTAATCAAAACAAATTCAGAAAGTAAGCTATTAGACCGAGCACCCCTGCCATTAACATCAAGTCTTCATCATCCTTTTTACTGCTATCAATCAACCAATATTCTCTCTCTCTCTGCTTAATTTCCATCTCTCACATCCCAACGCACCGAAACATTATTCTCTCCTTCTCATCCCATTTCTTCCACTCACAAACACGCCCACACGCCCATCTAAACTATGCTACAGCAAAGGATAATCTACCCTACCTTAGCCTAGCCCTCTCCAAAAATACTTACATTCTATCCATCGGCCCATCATCAACCGCATTCATCAATTCTTCAATCGAACCCGAGACAGAAGGTGATTAATAATTGCTGGAGGGAGGAATCCACAGACGGATCCCTTAAATGTACAGCCTATGCAGCGAAAACTCAGAAAAACAAGGGAGGGGGTAGGGGTAAGAAATACTGCTTACTACAGGGAGTTACGAAACCGGGCTTTAGCTTCTTGAGGGTCTATGACTTTGCCATCGACTTTCTTACTTATCCCTATGTAAATATGAATCATACAGAATAATGGAGAAAGGATAGCTTCGAGACCTGTAGAATGATCAGTGAACTCTATCTATCTCACTGCGTCAGAGCTACCTGATTAGGAAGTGCACGCGAGCTACGAGTAAAGAAATTATTGAAGCAAGCCCGACACCTCTGAGTCTTGGCTTGAATAGGTAGGCTATAGATCCCTTCCCTCATGTACTACTGTTCGAGGGAACAGCGTTGGTTGGAGTGTTTAAAGAGGGGCTTAAGTGTTGTAAGAGGGGCTAGTGGAGAGGACCAGGGAATTGCTACCATGATAGAATTATATTGATGCGTAGTACTGGACAGATGTACGGAAAACTCTGCACTTGGTATGGTATGCCAAGTATACAGTGTACGTCAAGTCATAGTAGTTCTAAGTACAGCTGTATCCATACCAATTTTTGACACTTTTAACCAAAGAAAACAATACCTAACTTTATAAAGCACTGGCGTTACTGCACAAAGTTGCACTTCTGTTTACCTCAAGTCTTCAGGCCCGTACACCTCCCTGGTCGCCCCTTTTACAACACTTAACCGCTGTAGCACCGCAGCACGGAAATTGGAACCAAGCAGGAGACAGAAGTGTTTATTTTGTCATAAAATTGACCCTTTTTTGAGAGAAGACAAAGGAGAGAAAAGGGAATGATTCGATCATGCCGAGCGTCACAGCTTCTGCGCAATTCGGAACTAGATTTTTCTCATCCATTTTTTTCGAAACCTTTGCTTTGGGTTCCCAATCCATCTTGACAGCGTCTCGACACCTTGAATCCAAACGGTTTCCCAATCCCTTGTTCCTTTCACCCTTCATCAAAAGGGCAAAGAGTGTGGGACGTGTCAACAAGGTCTGCGATACGCATTATTTAATACGGATATTGACCGAATTCTGGCATACCAGGATACCTCAGCTACACCTTAATCCAAATTCAATCCGTCCTTGGGCTCCAATCCAGCTCCATTTCTCATGTAGGAGATTACAGCAATTTTCGATTCATAACGCCCCGGAGGTATCTCAGCCATCATACCAACTTAGATGGTACTCGGATTTGATGCGGCACAAACTCAACCCGAATCTATACCAAGTACCGATCCAGTCATCACCGATAGCTATCGATCTCTGAACGCCAATGTCACTCCAAACAATTTTGTAACTCATCGCCTCGTAGAATGTGGGCAATCGACGTATACTTAGCTCCTTTGGTAAGTAATGACGGTCGTCGTTGTAATTCCCGCAGCCCAATCCACAGCGCCCACATGTTCGATGTCACTAGTGTCCGCGGTCGAAGGTACAGTGCTGAGTTCCGTCTGGCTTTCGTTGTAGGTTCTCCACTTCTCATCCTTCTGCTTTTGCCCACTCAGACTATGAATGCTCCTGTGTAACCTCCACCTCTTCCTCATATGATCTCTTTTCTCATTTCCTCCAGCAGTAATCTGCGTGGTAACACCGACTCGGCTAAGTCCCAGCAGCTCAGCGAATTCAGTACTGTAGAGTGCCGCCGAGATGCTATCGCGTCCTGTAAAGTTGTGGCGACTTTCGCCTGAAGAACGAGTTTGGTCTTCGCTTTGGGTGGACGAGTCGAATTGTTTGGATGCGTGAGAGAGGAACCTCGTGAAGAGTGGACGGAGAGTGGCGATATTCATGGCTGTGATGGCTATCGCGGGCTCCACCATGGACCATTTGACGAGGTTGATACCTTCCCAGGAATAGTCTTCGGTGTCGGTCAATGCTTTGATGTAAACGATACGGACGATTGTTGCTGAGCTGGCACTGTCTGATATTAGCAAAACTTTTTGAGGGAAAAAAAAGAAAACATACAAGAATCCGAGGGACAGAATAAGGATGACGGAGAACTTGGTACGAGGATCCATCTGCATCTTCCGAACGAAGAAGATTGGTAGAATGCCGAAAGACCAATCTGTTATGGCTGACATGGCGCAATGGGCGTAGGTGATGGCCGATAGCGTAGTACTTTTCAAACACCTTCCTGCTCCGTCGTCACCGTATTTCGTCCATAGGTAGTTCATTGGGCTGCATTGAAAAATGAGGAAGAAGAAATATAGGGTGCTGAAGACCATGACTGTAGAGAGTGTGTAGTAGACAACTACTCGCTGGTATCGTTTGCTGGCTAGCCGAAGGAAATACGCGGCGACTGCTACTTTAGTGACCGTGGTGGTCACAACGTAGAGGAGTTCGCAGATAAACACGATCTGCTGTAAGTAAGTATTCTTCGATCAACGCTGTGCTTGCTGAGTCCGACCTTGAATCCCGTCTGCAACGATTCATCTTCTATATTGTACATGTGTGCACCGAGTCCATAGTAAGTCACTCGCAGACACAGGGAGCAGAAGATGGTGAAAACAATCTGTTGATGTCAGTAATCGTTCTTGGTTATGGCCTGGCTGATCGTACCATCGCAGCAATCGTCAACCAATCATCCCTCCCCAAGAACTTCAGTACCGCTATTCGAACGTAGAATCGGAGCGTAAAGGAAATCCAAGCGAGACCTAACGAACAGACGGCAACGCCAGTGACCTTGAGCTGTGTCAGTGACAAGTTCATACAATCCAATACCTGCAAAACAAACCTGTGCCCCACGAGTTACCCCAGAGTAATTGTCGGATCCATCCATTATTTCACATCCGCACACACGTTCACTCTCGACTACCGCTCACGAACCCCAAGTGACTGAAGGTTCCTTCAAGTACCATCCGAGACGTCGAATCATTGGCGGCGGCGAAGTGTACAGGGCGAACAGGACAGAATACGACAGTGGCGAGGAGGTTCTTATAACGAACGACTAGATGGCAGACATGCATAGAGAATTGCCCGAAGCCGCTGTCAACGACGCGGCATTAATACTGGAGGAGCATGTGATGGGAAGCGGAGTGCTTAGGAAGTCCGATAAATAGGAGATATAAAGTTGGGGTTTTCGTCATATAGACTTTGCAATACCTTCCGTAGGTACTATAACACACTTCTATGTCATGTGCAATTGACTTTTCTGACCTGTGGCTCTGCGCTTCTCGAATTAGAAGGCACGATCCGAGAGCAGTCGGCGAACACATTGCCAACACATCGCCATGCGCCACATCGAAATTTATCTCATCTGTGTACAGTTCAAATGGCTTTTGTAGTCTGAAAGAGGATTGTCGTGACATGTCTAGACGTCGAGCCGTTCCTGGAAATGTGGTCCTTGATCCCATATTTAGCCGGCTTGTGGGTAGTGTTGTCGATCGATCTTCAAGTGGAGTACAAGCTCCATTGTCAGCCGCTTATGCTAACGACTAACCTGGACACCTGGGATAGGAGCTTTGATTCGACCAATCAGAAATCTGTGGCTGCTTGCTATCTAAAAGACGTCTGCTATGATAATGATTGGCAGTAAATGGATGGGTGATATTGAGCGCTAGAAGAGATGCAAAGCTAGATTCGTCGGGCGCGACACTATCGAAAGAAAACTGGAACTGTCATCCTATGTGAAGCCTAGACCTGGGTCGAGATCCGAGATAAGCAAGCCAACAAAGAGTTTGAATCGAGCCCGGACATCGGAAGATAGCGAAGAAGAAACTATTGCACTTTGAGGCCGAGACTAGTGGAGGTCGGTGATGCTAACAGAGCTGTCACAACAAATAATGTCACATATCTGGGGTGGTGTTACATACAAGTACCGGTCAATCCTGTCAGGGATATTGGGAAGATTGATTAATCCTTGATAATTGTCAAATATGCAGGGATGTAGTGATTGCGATACATAAGGTTTATTGGAACATCTCTTACTAAGTATTTTCCAAAGGAGTAACATATTGAGTTTGTACCTGACGCTGACAGGTGAATTGAGAAAGTTGAAGCTTCAAGCCACAGCACTAGCCTACTTCATCCGGAGGATTTAATTGGTTCCGTGGTTGGATCTCTCATCCCCTGCGCGGTCCATTTCAAATATCTCACATGGAAATCCTTGCTTAGGCACTGACATGACGACAAGTTCAATCTACTTGGTACTCGCTTTCTCCTGGGTCTGAGCCTATCCACAATGGAGTTGCAGGACATATTTGCTTGAAATCGACCCTTGGTGTACGCCCTGTCAGGTTCAGACTCACGGAGAAAGCGAGTAATGTGCCGAGGAGGTGCTTCTCAATTGTTCTAGCTCTCCCCTCGTCGGCTTTGCGATATGGGACCGGCTGGTCCATGGACATCAAATCGGGAGTCTGCGCGCAGCTTCGCAACCTCTGCCAGGTTGAGCAAAACTCACAGGTCCATTCTCCAACATCAATATTCGCTTTCTACGTGGGTCAGAACCTGTCCGTAGTAGGTTTCCATGGGAAATTTGGTTAGAATTGAATCTTGATGTGAGCCCTGTCAAATTCAAACCCATGGAGAAAGCGAGTAACTTCCTCCGTGCGAGGTGCTGGAACGTCATCGACTTTATGTATATTCCTAAGTCTTGAGCTGATCGCTACACTTCATGTATTGCAGGCAAACCTTCTTGTCCATGCTTTTCCATCCATTTGGCTTCCCTTTACCCCTAGCCTCTCTATTTCTTATCTTGGCTAGTCTTAGGTACTGGCGTAAGTTCGTTGAACATGCGCCAGTGCCTGCCATGAGCCATTCCAGCTTATAGCTTGGCATGTCCCCGATTCATACCACTGTACCCGGCCATTTTCAAGATCAGCCATGTAGCGGTCCGTGGCATTCAGGTCGCCATGATTGAAAGTCTGTTGTCTGCAAGAAGGGCATACCATGGACCCTGGTCCCGTGGAATATGAAGTTTGGATGTTGCAGCTATGGCATGATGCGGCATCTTGATGTACTTGAGAGGCTTTGGAAATGGTTATTGCGTATAGTCGCTCTTTGATCTCACAAAAAAATTGATGGGGGTGTTTGAAATACATAGGGATAGTTGAGGGCGGGAACTTTTTCTCATATGTTGAAACTTGCAACCACAATCACGGAATAAAGCCCCTGATTTTAGTGAGTAATACATATAGTCACTAATTCTGATGTTGCTGTATGCTTCCTTCCAGTCGGTAAGCTGGCATTCGTAACCCTCCGCTCGTTAAGCCAACGTTCAAAGATGATTATTGTATTCTCGAATGCAATCTGACTTTACTATTACAAGCTGACGAGGCGAGGAAACTCGTCTCTCTGGCGATACGATTCTCCAAGCTCATTAAAAATTCATTATCTAAGAACATAATTTGCATTAAATTTGTTAGAAGCTTATGTGACTCTGAATCATTGAACATAATTTTGTGAGATATATCTATGTCATCAGATGTAGATTCGAGTCGCGATAGTCAATTATACTTAACCGTCCCATTTAGCAAGTTTGCATTTTGCTAAAGATGAATTATATCGCAAGGTTACGTTGATCTTCAGAGTAAGGCATAGAGTAGTTGAATAGTGTTTATTATATTACAGTACTAATTACTATAGAGAGTCGACGAAAGGTATTATCTAGGAATATCCGCACGGACTATACACGTGACTACAGTCACCTGATCTATACTAAGACCKATATCYTCGYAATAYACCYCTCTATAGAGATACTATAAAGTCGGTAACTTCTATAGGTACAAGTGATCTAATTTCCTATAATTAGTTAATTATACTATCGTATACGTACGTATAGTAATACCCCTAAAGACTAGCACTATGCCTCGATATCACGTGAACTAGATAAAACCACAGGTTCCGTAATTTCATTCAAGACACGTTAGCTTTCTAATTAATATCTATACCCCTTATTCTAGRTATAAAACAGTTATATTTAGTATTACTATAAAGGCCTTAAGGTCTTATAGGCTAAGTGGTTTAGTGAAACTATCTGCCGCGTTCTCTTTTGAGGGTATATACTAAGGGTCTAAATAACCTCTAGCGACCTCCTAGCGAAAGTAGTAGAATTTAATATCGATATGCTTAGTATGTTAGTATAATTCAGAGTTCTCCGATAGAGATAAAGCTCTCTGATTATCGCACTATATCTCTATACTCCTAGAGTCTAGCTTATTATAGCTTAGCTCCTTTAGTACTCAGCGTATCTATGAAGCTTGTCTAGTAAAGGCGCATATAGCTATATACTCTGCTTCCGTAGAGGCAAGAGCTATAGTAGTCTATCGCTTTGAAATAGCTAAGAAAACACCTCCTGCAAGGAAGAAATAGACTCCGATATATAATACTCTATCAATTCGGTTACTAGCCTAATCAGAGTTATAGAAACCTCTTAATTTCATCTTCTCTCTATTAGTAATATCTCCTCCGTAAGTCGTAGCGTAGTACTTCGTACCTTATAAGTACGTAAGTACTCTCTTAGCGCTCGCAAGGTATTAAGGTGATAGATTTATTAGAAATTATAATAATATAGAATAGTAGTATAGTATATCCTAGCGAGTATAAGCTAGGTACTATAGACTACTGTAAAGCTATTAATATAGCTTGATTTCTTATAGAGTAGCTACTCCCTTGAATTTAACTATAGAAACCTCTGAACTAGTAGCAAAGGGCGTATTAGCGCTCTTATAGTTAGTTATTTCAAATCGATCTAATATCTTATCGATATACGTATCTTAGTAAAGAGAAATCGTCTTCTTCTCTCTATTACGTATAATTCTAACGCTAAGGAAGTATTTAGCTAGTCYAGCTAGTAGAATATCGAATATAGTGAGAATCTTCTTCTTAAGCTCTTTAAGAGCTATTCTAGCCTTTAAGATAACTAGAAAATCGTTAATATAAGTAATGATAATTATTCTAGTTTCTCGGTTAATATATACGTAATTATCAGTTTATAAAGATATAAAGTCGATAATATTGAACTCCTTATGTAATATCTCTTACTAGAGGCGTGGAGACTGCTTCAGACTATATAAAGCCTTTAGTAAGAGCATATATTTATTATCTGTAAGTCTATACTTATATTATCTATAAAATAGTAGTAATTTAACGTATATCTAGGTATTAGCTTTACTATATAAGAATACTATTACTATATTAAACTATTCGACTTCTAAGTCGTACTCTACTATAACTACTAAGCTTATCTTCTAAGTAGAAGATTTATAGACTCCGGTATATATCTAATCGTAATTATAACTAAATCGTTACGTATAGCCTTAGACTATAAATCTAACTTTATATTTATCGATTTTGCTATCTATATCTGTCTTAGTCTTAAAAACTAGACGAGAACCTAGTACTCTATACCCTTTTAGTATATTAGAGCGATTTATAGTCTTCTAAGTCGACTTCTCTTCAAGAGATCGATACTCCTTRATTATAGCYTTCTTCTATTCTAGCTAATTAGCTCTCTTTATAGCCTGATCTAAAGTAGTCGGATTATCTAAGAATAGAGACTCTTCTTAAGCTGTATGAAAAGCGAGTTAATACTAACTAGTACTCTCTTATACTTCTTCAAGTAGAGAAATTATATAGGAGTAGCTATTATTTAGTTCCGGTATCGCCTTAGGCGTCGAATTTAGAGTCGGATTATTATAGCTAGATCGTATAGCCCTAGGAATATACGTCGGCATATAGTTCTTAGATCTAGGAGGTCTTCTACGCTTCTTTTATATAGTAGCTTACTCTAGGATATCGACTTCTAGTACTAGAACCTTATCTATAACTATAGACTCGATATCTTCTGTAATATCGATTTCGACTTCGGAATCCTCGTCTTAGCTTATAATACCTATATCAGGAGTAGTAGTACTAGTAACCTCGACGTCTTAATTTTAACTCAAATTATCAATAGAATCACCTCTAGTTTAAGGTACTATTATAACGTCTTCTTCGTGAGGTTCTATAATTAAGCTATCTTTATTAAATCGTAGATAAGAAGTACGAACTACCTTTCTAATAACTAGGTATCTATAGATATTATAACCTTTAAATCCTATTAGAATACCCTTTTTAGCTCTAGGAGTTATCTTATAGCTCTAGACTCTCTTCTCCTTATTAATTAATATAAAGATAAGATATTCTAATACACGGAGATACTTAATAGAGAGAGTATAGTTCACCCTTAGCTTAATATCGTCCTAGAAGCACTCGAAAGGAGTCTTCCCTTCTACTCTAGAAGTAGAGGTAAAGTTAGCGATATATATATAAGTGAGTAGAATCTCCGGCTATATATAGTCAGGTATATTCTGATCTACTATAACTATATATACTTTCTCGATAATCGTATATATAGAGCGTTCAGCTCTTCTATCTTACTCTAGGGTATATAGAGTAAACTCCTCTAGTAGTATTCTAAAGTAGTTAGTAAGCTCTTTTATCTAAGAGGGAGAGTACTTCTTACTCCTATTATATCTCTATACTTTAATTTTATAGTAATACTATATTTCGGCTAACTTAATTAGCTTTTAATTAGCTAAGTATATATTCGACTTCTTAGCGTAAGTAAAGGCCTACTTTCTAGTCGAATAAGCGCATAAGAAGATAGAGGCGTAAGAGTAACTATTYAGMCCCTTAGGTTTAAGGTATACTATATCTATATAGATTTTATCTATTAATCTAGCAGGTCGTATATATACTGATACCTTATTAACCTTCCGAATAGGTCGGCCTTTCTTATATAGTACGTAAAGGCGAGTTCTACTAGTCTTAAGCTCTATAAACTTTATACTAGTAACTATAGATTAAGTGCGTCGTACTATATTAAATCTAGCGTAATATATACGTCTATACTAAAGCTCTATATCGACTATAGCTTACTCTACTGCTGTAAGTAAGCTTAAACCCGGAAAGCTAGCGTACCCTGCGCCGGAGGTCTCTTCTTTAATAATAAATAGATTCTTATTAATTATATAGATCTCCTTCTCCTTAGACGTGTAGAGTATAGAACTATGTAAATAACCTCCTAATTTATTTAACTTAGAACCGGAGTATAAGTAGACTAGAGACTACGGGATATATAGTATATTATAGTACTCTAATATACGTACTATACTATCGGTCTTCATCATCTTAATTATATAACTTCTAATCCCGGTAGGGCGTAATAGCCTATTAATAGTAAGTATATATTATAAATTGTCTCTTAGCGTATATAAGATAAACTTAGAAAGGTTATTAGATATATACTCTATAGCGCCGGTATCGAAGAGCTATCGTGACTTATTATAGTAAGAGAATATAGCTATAGAAGCTATAATAATAAGGAAACATGATAAAAGAGCTACGCTAAAGATACTACTATTATCAGAATCATTATTCTTCTCTTTCTTCTTTCTACTACTAGTCTTCTTCTTATTAGTCTTATTAGTCTTACTCTCTCCTTTCTTCTTCTTTAGTTATTCGGCGTGCGGGATCTACTTCTTTCTAGACTTCTCCTTAAACTCCTTCTTCTTCTACTTATTAATAATAAAATAGTTCTCTAGAGTATACTTTAGCGATATCTATTTATAGTACTTATAAGTCGGCTTAGTATCCTTACTAGCCGGCTTAGTAGTTCTTCCGCTACTTCCTTTCTTAGGTATAGACTTATTACTATAAAGAGCTTAACTTACTATCTTACTAGTAGAGTTACTTACTCTTATCTCGTTAGTAATATCTTCGATTAAACTAACTAAAGTTACTCCTAATTTAGACTTCTTAGTTATATCTAGGTTATTACTAGAAGAAACTCTTAAGAGAGAACGTTATCTTTCAGCTTATATAAGCTACTTCTCTGAAACTATAGTAATAAATATAATWAGATACTATACYRGARGTAGAGCTATTATTAAAGTCTCTAATTTAATAATTAAGAGCTTAAAAGCGATAATAAACTTCTCTAAGGAGTTGAAATCGTTATACTAGAGCTTAACGTAATCTTATATAGCGTTATATACTAGTATATTACTACCTCCTTCGTACTGCGCTTATAAGGCCTCCTATATATCTAATATATTAGTTTTACTAGTTATATACGTAAGAAGTCCGGCCTTATAATTCAATATGATTACTAGCTTTATTTAACTCTCTCTAGACTCCTAATCTTACTACTTCTTAAGGGCTTTATTATCGACCTCGTCGTCCTATTTATCTACCTCTTTAGGCACGTAGTCACGCGATTTAATATTAAGAAACTTACTAATTCTATTAGTTTTAGTAATATTTAGTACCTTATCTCTCTATTCCGTATAGTTCTCTCTTCCCTTAAGCTTATAGCTATTTACTAAGTTCAAAGATATAGAGCTACTTATCTTCTTACGTTTATATAGCTCTAGCGTAGTCGTAGTAACAAGTTCTGATTCCGGGTCTTCCGGATCCTCTAGATAGTCCTAGGATATCGATTTAGCGTCTATAGAGAGTAAATCGGGTACATTTTAAGTCCTAGGGACTTAAGTAGTAGCTTCCGGCGCTAGCGCGGAAGATTCTGCACCTCGAGATACAATAATTTCGGAATCGTCGACTTTAACTGCTATACGAGTATTAATTACTATACGGCTTATATATAGTATTAAAGACTCTAAAGACTCTTCAATAGAGCTAGAGTTATCGGAGTACACTTCTTCGACTTCTTCTAATAATAGCGTAAGTACGATAGCTGAAGAACTCTCTCTACTAGCACTCTGCGCGACTATATTTACTATAGAAAGACGCGCTAGTTTAACTGACTATACGCGTATACTATACCTTAATCGGAAGCTCGCAACTTGAATCTCTACCTCTTAGTACTAAGAAACAGTTCGACGCTTACTATTAAGAATTATAGTACTACTGCTTCTTTGAGTACTACTCTACTTCTTCTGGCTATTAGGGCTCATAACCTATCGCAAGGTTACGTTAATCTTCAGAGTAAAGCATAGAGGTAGTAATCGTGTGAATATTATTAGTTATATTATAGTACTAATTACTATGGAGAGTTGACTAAAGGTATTATCTAGGAATATCCGCACGGACYATRCACGTGACTACAGTCRCCTGATCCATGCCAAGACCCATATCCTCGCAACAAATTACCCTCGCCTCGATATCATGGGATAACAGGAAGAACCAAGTGAGTCGGCAACTTGGGATAACTTCAGTTTCTTCAATAATGATTTAGTGCTAAATCGCAGCTCCGATTTCTTCGCAGATAGCCTGCTTGGAGATTCCAAAATGTGGTTATAGACAGCATTTATCATCGATTCGTTCGATTGCTGATCATGCGCTCAAGAGCAGACGACTCTGACTGAATAAAGATTTCAACATGTATACTTTTGTCTAGCTTTCACGAGACTCCACTTCGCTTTTGCTTCTATTTTTATCTCTGGGTAAAGACAGGGCACGGAAAGATAGGAGTCTAAAAGAGTCGAGAGAAATTTATGACCAGGTCCCCAAATAGGTTCTCTTCGGGCCGGATCTTGGGGGTACTTACCCCGATGCGGCTATGTTAACCGACAATGAGAATATTTCACCGGGTCCATTGCAGAACCAGAGGTACTCTCCAAATTTGAAGTAATTCGAAATCGCCTCGTCTCTGTCGAGGACCAAGTCAAATCAATCACTCTACGGTCAAGTTAAATTGGACTACATGCCAAACAAACAAGTCCTCACTGAATCTCTGGACCACGGGTTCGATTCCTCTCCTGCGAGTTCTTTCTGTCTAAATTGTTTACGAGGTTACACTAGCCATGTAGAAATTCTCAATCAATATAAGTATAGCAAATCGTACAAAATCGCTTATCAAAATCCTTCTGACCCTCCTCTTGTCGGGTGATGGATGAATCGGAGCTTTTGTTGACTGCGGTAAAGATAGCCATTTTTTACTTGAAGCTTGGCGAACGATGCTAGAGTACATCAGAACGAATGCACCCTAAGTCATCATATCAAGTGATAATAAGCTTTAAATTCGGCGATTTTGTGTAATCAAGTTATGTTATTGGCAATAACGCTAGGCGATATTCTCTTAGCATGCCACGATTTCGCCTTTAGAAGAAGGCCAGACAGGGTACACAAAATGCTATGAGTATTGGGATTTTTGCAATAACCAATTTAAAAACAAAAAAACTCAAGAGCCTTGTCCCATAGCACTAACATTTTTCAGGTCGTCCAAGTCCTTCAGCAAACCCTCGACCTTTGCTTTTGCCGTTCGCCAAGCGTCAATACTGTAGACAAAGCGAGGCAGCGTTTGCACAATATCAGAAGATGTAGTTTGTTTGAACTGCTTTCAGCTTGCTGTGATGGAGTACGAGCTGCACAAGACTCACTGGCAGGCGAAGCGGAATGCATTTGCCACGACTGGCGACGGTATACAGCTTCTCAGCCAGCTTGGCAAGTTCGATCATATCGGTTGCAGCTCCAGCCTTGATTATGTGCCGGCATATCAGCACCTGAATACGCGGGACGAGGCTTGATCATGGCTTCGCTATGACCTTCGAGGTCAGATTTGTCCCCATTATGCTCCACGATAAAAAAGTTGACTTGATCATCTATGAGCCAGCTCTAGTCAAAGTGAGGTAGAAGCTTACTGTTCCAATATGGATGCATTTCCCGAGCCCCACAGATTTTGTGAACCCGCGACGGCGAATATGCTTGCATGGTAGTATGCGTGTCCTGGGAAAGCACACACGCCAACCAAAGATGAGGTGTTGAAGATGACGGCACCGTTCTGTCGCATATTCTCGATAGCACGAGTCGTTACGCGAGCTGTTCCGAAGAAGAGCGTCTCGATCTCCTTGTGAGTCTCTTCCTCGGTAGCGTTCTCGGTGTCGCCAGACAAAGAGTTTCCCGCATTACTTATGACAACATCGAGATGGAAAGTCGGAGCCGAAATACTTCTTGGCATCTGCAAATGCTGCGTTGACTGATGTAGGCGATATGACATCAAGAACCAGTTTGAGAATATTGGGATCGTTGGGCGGGAGATATGAGAGATCGGACAGCTTTCGTGCTGTTGCGGTACTACGATACTGCGATGCTTGACTT
This sequence comes from Rhynchosporium agropyri, assembly GCA_900074905.1. Lineage (NCBI taxonomy): Eukaryota > Fungi > Ascomycota > Leotiomycetes > Helotiales > Ploettnerulaceae > Rhynchosporium > Rhynchosporium agropyri. The sequence goes on along the minus strand of FJUX01000030.1, from coordinate 114,142 downwards.
TGCTTGGGTTTGCTTGCGATAAGTGTCGCGATTTTGCGACCAAAACCGCAGGAGCACCCAGTGACTATCAAAAATAAATAACCGTAAATTTGACAGCAGAAAATAAGTCAAACTCAATCAGCCAGGTTGCATCCTCAAGAAAATGATAAGGTTTGGTATTAACAGAGTTCATGGCTGGGGAAAAAATCTATTTGACAACCAGATGTACTGTCAGTAGTCTGATTGTTAGAGCCTTTTTGAAAGGTGGGAATGGTCGTGAAATATCGGCAGTTATTTTATGTCTGGGACATTGATGCACCACACGTTTACAGCAATCAGGTGTAACAAAATCACGAATGTGTCATGAGCCATCGGCGAACAGAACATGAAATTGTACTCGAAGAGGCATGCTCTTTCTTTATAAGCCTCTTGCTAATTTTTATTAGATCGTTTTTGTATTTAATAACATAAAGTCATCCAGCAGTCGTTAAATAAGCTTGTGCAGCTGGTGACTGACTGCATATGAGTATGACCAAAATAGTTTTGGATCAACCGATAAACAAACATGGAAAAAGGCATATGAAGCCTGATATTATAGGGATTTCAAGTAACACGAGAAGCTTCAATTTCTCTATCAATAATACTTACAAGTGTTGGACTAATAACAAGTGAATTTTTCTTCCTTAGGGTAATTGCGAGTGGCAAACAAAGAGGCATGTCACGATGAACCAGAGAACCGAGCTTTACGATATGCCCATACCCTTTCATATTCTAGTATGTTTGGAGAAGTAAAAGAAGTGATGCAATATACCCTCTTGGTCCTAAAGACCACGCTCTGACAAGAAGCTCTTTTGTAGACATACACCTTAGGTCTCGCCTAAAAGAAAATACCTGTAATCGCTGTTCGCAAAATTGCTATCAGCAGGACTTTGACTTCTGTAAGGATCACCAACTACCGTTCAATCATCGATCGTAGGATAATACAATGTTGCCGAATACAATGTTTTCGACCCTCTGAACTGCTCCCAAAATTCAAAATGACCCTCGATCCGACCTGCCATTGTTCCCATCTCCAACTTGTCGTCGCCACGATCAATTCGGACTGGAAACACGGAGAGTTTCTTGTAGACTAAAGGATCCACCAACTCGGTCCCGGCTCTCCACACTTGAGCACCAACTCGGTCCCGGCTCTCCACACTTGAGCAGTACTCATCTTCTTTTCGTCCTTCAACCAAAGTCTGATAAGAGTACCGCGGATTACAGCCTCGCCCCCGCGTCGCGCGTGTTTCCTCTGAAGCATAGTTGCGTTCCAATCGCCGACCGCCACAATGACAGTCTTAACAGTAGGAAAGAACTCTACAAGATCCTTTGTAAGATTCTTATTGACCTGGCTCTGTTCGCAGATAATTGTATCCATGCCCTTGAGACATTCTGTCTTGTGCAACATCTCTATTGACTTTCGGCTGTAATAGAGTTCCACAGTGTTCGCGCTCAGGTAGAGAGTATCGATGTCTGGGCAGAAATACGAGACAGAATCTGGCCATAGATTATGGACATTCTTGGAATAGAACGTATTCTTTGTAAAGTTAATGAATGGAACGTAATTTCTGAAAAATTCCTTGCGAGACTCCTTATTGGTGCGAAGCATTCCTGAAGGATTAGGCTGGCTTTCGTGGCGGCACATCCACTTCTTGATGTTTTCATGGAAGTCAACCTCAATGACCCTAGCGTCAGGCAGGGCGTAAAACCATATCTTGTGCCGCAGTTCTAATGGTAGCTCTGGAAACGTCGTGAAAACCTCGAGGATAACAGGGGCCGCGGCAATAGCGGTAGTAGAGAATGCCATGGAACAGTGGTTGGACTGGTTGATCTGAATCTTGGCTAGTTTAGCAGACCTAGAGGAGCGGGATGCCAGTTCAGAGGGAACTGAGGTAGGTGAAGTATCCGCAACCCAAGGATGCCTGGGAGCGAATGTTGTAGACGATCTTTGGATTGATCTGCGAGCTTCAGACGGCAGACTGGGAGCCTTAAGGCGTCTGGGATCATCTCCGCTAGGTTTCGAAAGCGTACGAACGGCAGAAGAAGGCTCGCCACTATCTTTGCCTGGATTGCCGAGGTTCTTCATGATAGGAGGCTTCTGGTCATGAAATTAGGGTCTGACTTGTTACGTGGATTTACAATAGATACGAACCTTTTTGTAATGCTGTCTGATCTCTTGGGCTTACAACAACAAGAATCTTTGTGCGTGATTTCGTAAACTTTCGAAAGATGAACTTATCAATTTTGTATTCGAGGTTCAGAGAGGGAACAGAACAGAGGCAAGACAATCAATCTTGAGAATAGGAGATGTCGAGGTTTCGTCTCGCAACTTTGGTTGTCGCAGTTCGTAATGGTTCACCTCTTGTTATTATAGAAGAATGACCCAGGCTGCGACATTGATAATGATTTGGGCGAGCCCTTTGAAAAGCCGAGCTAGCTCGAAAGAGGCTAGTGTGTCGTCTTTGAGGCCGCCAAACTTTCACCCTATTATATTAAGGGAGTGTGGCTATCACAAAGTAGCAAAAGGCTATTTACGTGATCTATCTATCTTTTGATTCTCTTATTTGTGCTATGTTGATCATTTTGACAGACGTGATAGAGGTACCCACGGCGTAGTAGGCAATCGGAAGTAGTGAGCATTGCTCACGGGAAGGCGGGCAGCTCATTAACTCTTCAAAGCACCTATATCAATCTTTCTTGTTTGTCTTCTACCAAAAATGAGGCAAGATGCTTGATTGTCATCGTGACCATGAGTAGTGCCTTTACAATCACCACTCTATAGCCTCCGAGGCCCAAGTGTATTACTTCGCTCATATAAACTTACGCATAATTTACCAATTCCCCATGGCTTCTTGAGTCTTCAGAGCTATGAGATTTCAGAGCAGTTAATATGCCTATACAATTGCCCCAGTATGGACGCGCCACCCGCAGACTTAAATGTCGTTGATTGGCTGCCATCACAAGGACAAGCACAGAATCAGTCCATAATTTCCATCATTACCCAGCCAGGAAGCGAAACACCTTTTAAGGATCAACTCCATTTTGATATCCTACATAATTCATAGAGAGAATGTTTGTCAGTTGATCGGGATTGCAGAAGATGTTTGTTTTGTTTGCCCGACTTAAGCGAGAAGTAGGTTAATTTCAGACTTCCCCACCCGTCGATACCGAGCTCAATCTCAATCTCAATATTGAAAATTATACGTGCTACGAAGATATTTATTCTCAGGTGGCTGGTCAAATTCAGCATCAATCGTACCGAGTTAAGGTGGGTATTGAAAAAGGGCACAAAAGCAGTTGCACGATGACAGACTAGCACGATATCAAGCACTAATTTCTCCAATTACAACGCTATAGTAGCGAATTTACCGTGCCTACTCACCTCTATCGGGCATTAAGAGTGAACCAATCAGGAATACCAAAAGGCCTCAAAGGGTGGTTGCCATGCAGAGTGTTCAATTGCGCCAGCGAGTTCCCCTCCAGCTCAAGCTGGTTCAAAGAAGCTACCCTATATCCAAATCTATTCAAGTTTATCTTATGCCTCCAAGATATTCGACGAATGAATGAATATAGGATATTAATTCTGATTGGGAGGTAAAAGGGCATGCCATTCTTTCTTGGAAAAATAAGAGGTTGCACGAAGCAGCTTGAACACAGTCTTGCTCGTCCATAGCCAAAGTAATTGATAACGTTGGTTGGTCCAAAGACCTGGTAGGTAAGACTACCCTCATCAGGAGTGACGAAACAGGTGCCAACAGGGTCGATTCTCTTCTGCCAGACCAGCGGTGGGAGATCTTTGCACGCCAGCACATTGCTGGTCTTATCGAAGGCAAAGGTCTCGGACGTAGGAGGATTATGGACGTATACACTCCACCTTTCGGCTCCTGTGCAGCTGGCAGAGGTCGCGATGGTCTTCTTTATCTTGAGAATCATGAGATAGCCTTCGGAAGTCATCTAGTCGTGGAGCTTTCCTGTTTGAGCCTAGGATCTGGAGAACTTGGTTACTGTTGGCGGCGGGGGTATCACGGTTGGTGAGGTAGTTGCCAGAGTAGAATCCATTGCTACAGCGGTAGAAGCGTATAAAAAACTAGCACAACGGCAGGAATTGGAGCAAGCACGGTGACGGATATTAGCTGGATGTAGCCGTGTTTATAGTCGAGATCGCAGACCAGCTAAAGCCTCACAAGTAGTAGATTTTTTGTGTTTGATGAACAAGTTCCAGAAACCAGGATCCCTTGAGAGTGGTGATCTGGAGCACGGGCAATCAAATCCAGAGTATATTGGCATTCTCGCAACTGAAAGATATGTTATGATTATGTCGAGGCCTATGTTATCCCCGACAGAGTTATACTGATCAGGACCATCCAGACGATTCTCAACCTGTAGCTTTTGCCAAGAATTATTGGCATGCGGCTTCAAGTGGTGCGTATACAAAATCGGGAATCGCTTTGATGCGGAACATCAAATCACTTTTGATCGCGCGAGCTAACCTTCCTACACTAGACTAGAGGGGCATATTCCCCGAGACTATTGTACAGTAGTGGCATCAAAACGTTAAACCCTTGGCGACCTATATGCTAGTCAGTCATATATCAGATGACATTCGGCATGTCCGACTACGACTCGTCTCGGTTGGACATTCAAATAGTTAAACTAGACCTCGCGAAGAATTCATATCGAAGACATGGAGTATTAGTGTAGACAGGTCCAGTTACCATAAGAGAACCAAGATACCCATCTCCTAACGTACCTCACCCAGCCTCGTGTAAGCATAATTTTGGAAAGAATTTTGCAGCACACGATACGATTGTCGAGACAGCCCGCAAGTTTTTCAATGCTTCATAGTTGAGGGCACAGTATCTCACTATCCAGTCAATTGACTAGTTTTACCCACCACTTCAAGCAATCTGTGGGGAAACTGGTACGTCTTGTAGTAGTGTATAAATAGTTGGAGCATATGACAATCGTGCGGAGAATTGGTTCTTGACACGAATTCGAGAAGGCGGGGGCATTCTTCAAAACTACCTACCACTCATCCTAGAGAGAGAGGACTTTAAAAACAATAGATGAAGACAAAAAATCCGTATTAATCATTTTTAACACCCGGATTTTCTTTTATTTTCAAGTTCTGTACTTAGTCTCCTAGAAGAATTGTGACTTGAGATGGGGCGCGCGCAGCTGGAAGAGTGCCAACCAATGCGCATCGCATATTCCCAGAAAAGTCGCAGCATCATGGAGTAATGTAAGAAGTTTCACGACTTTAGAAACCTCCCTCATATCGCTGGCTCGAGCTGATCATTCTCCTGCTCTTCGGGGATATAAAGCAATCGACGAATAATCATATCTACATAATACAAGACTCAGCATGAGTCGACTTAGCTAGTGCAATGCCTTGGTTCGAGACCTCAGCTGCTTACAAGAACCCGACTACTGGCGACGACTCCATCCATTCTTCTCGCACGCAGACTCATTGTTTGTATAAATGCCACCACAATAATCATTCCGAAACACGTTGGAAGAGAAGGAATTGCACGCCTTTTCTACCAGGTCTCTAAAATTAACCACCTATCAAACCAAAAATTCGTAATGGTCACAACCCGATCCCGCACAACCAAGCCTGCTCCTCCACCTCTAATCGCCTTCCCAGTCTTCCCTTCTCTGCCAATCGAGATCCGCTCTAAAATTTAGAAACATGCGCTCCCAAGACCCAGAGTCATTGAGATCGACTGGCAACAGCCAATCGGGAGATGGGTCTGTCGACATGAAATTCAAGCTCAGTCGTCTGGATTATTGAGGGCGTGTAGGGAGTCGAGAGAGGTGTTCAAAAGGGAATTGCAGAGGTTTTTGGAGGTCACCGGGAAGGTTGAGGAAAGAGTTGACGGACAGGGGCAGGATGATGATGATGATAATGAAAATGATGATGAAAATGAGGACGCGAGTGAGCAGCAAGAGGTCGAGGACGAGGACGGGAAAGGAGATAATGTCATAAATGAACTCAATGAAGATGAAAACGAGAAGGATATTGCGGAAGGTGATTCTGGAAATGAAGAAGAAGGAGAAGATGAAGAGCCATCACAAATCGACAAAGAAGAAGCCGCTGCTGCAGAAGCAGAATACTGGGCTGAAAACCCCAGAGTCGATCCCGAAACAGGGGAACCCTATCTCCCTGCCCCCATCCCAGGCTCAGTCACTTATATCAATCCATTCATCGACACGCTCTATATCTGCGCAAATGGACAGTCAGAGATCAGCATTCGGCCACAGTCTATGAATTCCCTGGCTTCGATGGAGTGTCTAGCTACATTGAAGAGGCTTGCTTGTGTAGCTACCGAGGTATGCTTTGGTGTCGTGGATGGTGGGCCACAAGATGATTCTATCATGACATTCCTGCCCGGCTTGACGAGTATCGTTGTTACTATGGGAGACATTTGCTGGAACGAGATGGAGCACGAACTGGACGAGAGGAGCATGTGTGAGGTTGAATTCACGGAGACGGTTATGTGTGCGAAAAAAGAGGCTGATCGGGAGAGAAGAATAGATGGAGCTTGTAAGCTTTTTGTCCAATCCGACAGATGGCATGAGGTTGTTTGTTCTATGAAACGTGTTTTAAGAGGGGGTGAGATGATGGAATATCTTGACCAATGACCGACCATGGTTATCGATTGATGGAAGCTCTATAGAGGGTAGTTTGACGTTTAGAATGAAATGGCTATTGGGTAGAAGTTTTCCAGATATTTGTAGAGTGAAGCTGTTATACGTTGAAGTACATGTTTATAGGTTTACCACCGTACAGAGCTGCAAACAGCTAAATAAAAGGCAAAGCCAACGCGATTTAAATAATCTCAACGGATCTCGAGACTGGAATCGAAGGCCAAAGGAGCGTTTTTTCTATAAAAAGACGACCCATGACCAAATGTGCAAGGCTTGATGAGCAGATGGACCGGAGCCCTTTTTTAAGCCATGTGTGCCTTGATTCCGTTGGCACCCTTTCTGTGTAATATCAGAAGAGATAATTGAGAAGGTTGTTTGACCGAACCAATTTTATTTTTGGCAATAATTCTTTCTGAGCTTCTCTTCTGGTCAAATTTTTGAATCCACTGCTCGAGGAAGAGCAATACTTAATCCTTGAAAATAACAGAGAGATTAACAATAACAATAAGCCGGAGAATCCTCCTGATTTTAGAGTAATAAGGGACCTAGTGTTGTGAGAATATAATAGGCTAGTGCGATAAAGCCAGGTACTACGACATTGTACAATTCAAGCGACTTTGTAATCGTGTGACTCGGTGCTCTGCAATCAATATCTACCATCTCCCTATTTATCTTTTTTCTCAATTTGCCGTGCCTGATTCAGTAGAGCAAGAATGAATAGTCCTTTTAGATCAGAATAAAACGTCTAAGAATAAGTACGAATGTAAAAAGAGACAACAAATACCTTGGTTACTATTTTATCAACTAAAATTTTCATCATACATGTTCTTCAATCCTGGAAGGTTTCGAAGTTGATCAGAGAGTTATGTCATTCCAACGAGCTGAGCCTATATACGAAGCCTTTGGTTCAAAGCTTCAAGTCCGTCAATCTTCCATCATTCCACTTTCTTCTTAACCCATCTGTTCTATCCCTTGTTCTGGATCTAAGCTCCAAGCTTCACTCTCCCATAATCCCCTTCCCACTCTCCTTCATGCTCTCCATGCATGATCTCCGAACAGCAAGGATAAGTGGAATACGATGGAATCTGGACGAAGTGAGCTAAATTTGCCTCAAGCGAGGCGATTTGGGAAACCGTAGCAAACTTATATTCTCGATCGTGTAAGTCATCAGAAGTTTACCGGACTACTGATTCGGGTACAGTTCTTAAATCCTTTTGTGACTTTATGATCGAATTGCAGCATCCGATTTAACGACCATTTTTACCTTCGCCGCAGAAGAATTTGCCCAGCCTCGAGATCTTGGCTCCAATTGTTAGGCGGTCCAAAGTCTCAGAACAAATATTCTGAAGTTGTACTTAACAAAGTCCTTTCGAAATTTCTGGTATCGAAAGACGGGGGTTCTTCACCTCCGTCATTTGCCCAGTATTACTGTATATGGAAGCAGAAAGAGCAAAGGGGAAGATGACGAAGGTAACTGATAGTGATAATCAGCAAAAGAGTTTGCTATCAACTCACAAGGTACTGTCGATTCTTTGCTCCCTGCTTAGTACATAGCATTATTTACGCAATTTCTATACCACAAACGAAACCCCTTAAAGACCCAACATTTCAAGAAGTGATAGATCTATTTCTCAGAATTTGTTCTACCTTCCTTCTGACCTCATGAGGGGCTTTTTATTTCCGAATATCTCTAATTCATTTATTAAGGGGTTTGAGTAGTTTCAGAATTAACTTCTGATTTTCAGAGGGGTTATTGCCTGCGCCTGCAATGAAAGTAGAATCTAATCCTATGAAAGCTGCTCACTTCAAACCTTTCCCTTTCATTCCTCTGGCACCTACATATACAATTTCACATGTCAAGTATCGTCACTTAAAGACATATACACCCGAGAAACACATAGCGATGGAAGGAACGTTACCAAAAACTCTCATTACCTTAGGTCCTCACAATTTCTGAATGTATGACATACAGCTCCTTGATCGATTTCCCTTCGATGAGAGAAGCCTGCCAGCGGATTTTAACCAAAAATATCAATAGCCACAAAATTCATGATTATTAAATTCGACAGCAGTAGAAGATTCGGTAGTGATATTCACAAACCTATATAATCATCACAACGTGAACACGCCAAGAAGAGACGTCCTTGAAAATTCGGCGCTCGATATCTGTCGACTATTCAATCCAAATATCAGTAAAGCTATCTATGCATATTTCCCACCCACGAAATTTCTCCTCCCTGAATAGGAGCGACAATTTCCTCCATGAGTATGAAAGAGCGAAGTTGATAGAAGAAGGGATAGTTATACATAGAACCCTGGCGAGAATGCTCCTAATCTGTGATTGAGAGGGGAAAAAATGATGCGGAACAAACCGGTTTAACCACACTCAATCGAAGGCCAAGTATTCCCGAGGAAAAGACTTCGGAAAATCATGATTACTTCTTCAGCGCTATTTGAAAGTCTTCTTAGAATTGACCATTCATGAAGCGGGCCCATTCTTGAAATACAACCTCGGCCATTTTTCACCCTTCGTAGGAATATATCTTGTCACTAGAGGACAGAGAGGCCTGGCTATTATGAAGGAGGTGGCTTTCATGTTTGAAAAGTAGAGACTGACTGCTTATATAGGTTAGTCCATGAAGTAAAAACTCTATAGACTTTCGATGCACTCACTCACAGGTCTACAAAGCTATCTATTCTTTACTATAATGATTCACGTCTACCTCTCAAGTTAAAACACCTATGATGAATAACATCAGATATTAATCCCTATCTCTACTCCTCTCTTTGTCCATAAACATCCCACGCCTTCTCTCCAAAAAATCAGCACTGTCATGCATAAATCTGGATGCGCCTTTTCATAGAGAAACTAGACGGGGTCAGTCTATTTGTTTCTCATGAATCAGTTTCAGTGACAACTGTAGGTTAGAGATAGTACTTGGCCTTGGTTATCTTGCTCTGTTGAGGAAAGAATAACAGGTCATTTTTATCTTCGATGGATTACTCAGGGAGGGATTCATCGTTAATGCGAGGATTGTCATCATTTCGACTCTCCTATCGGTGGGAGAGGGAAATAAGAGAAAGGGATTTGATTTCCACGGAGGAAACGGTAGAAAGGAAAGAAGCTGTACTGGTTGTTATACGAGATATAGGACGCGACAGAAACGACAAGCACAACATGTTCTAACTACCTTGATGAAAAGATGAATTGAATCCAGAGCTCGCACCAAGAAATATGGTCACAAAGTAATTGGTGTCTTGCGATCTGGCAGTGCTTGTTTGTTTTCACTTTGTATTATATAGCTTTTTCATGCGAGGGTAAGCAGGTGAGAAATATTGAAATAAACTATATTGAATACTTGCGCTGTGACTAGTGGACTCGTCAAGTTCGTGTCTAAATTTAGGTTGAAAGGAAGTGTGATTCCATTCTACTTTCACTAATTTCTTCGTATTTCACTTGTACTCTATATTTCCTGCCAAACTTCCATAACTAAGAATATATTCCGTCTGTAGTCTATAACCCCCCTCTCTTGCTCATAGATGATTGAACCGCGCACAAAAATCTTATGGAGATGATCAAAGGGGGAAGTGGTTAATATTACCCTTTACAGGGAATGCCTTTTAATGGTAGAAATGGTAAAACTCGGGCTGTCTTAAATATTAAGGTCGGATCAGGATCCCGTGGTACTACAACGGAAACCACAGAGATTGACGGGGTAGTGTAAAATGACACTAAGAGGAGGGATAATTGTATCATTATTATTAAAAATGGTATTGTCAATACTCTAACCCCCACCCATTTAGATAGATACCTAACTTACGTGCAACAACCCAAATAAAAGCCTACGTGCGAGGAAATTCAAAACTTGTACGATGTACTGTGAAATCCAGGAGATGGAAACATTATCCGTCTTAGCTTGAAAAATGGAAGGTAGGCTGAGTTTGCTTCAGCGCGATTATTGTAAATAATACTCCCAAAGCAGCCTGAGTCTTTCGAGGCTTTATATCAGCAAGGCGGAGGAAGGAGGAGGATATCAGCGAATATATGCCTTCTGACCAAACTGCAAAATACTTTACTAGAAGCACTAACTGCGTATCTGTTTTGCTAACACGAGATATTTCTCCAAGCATGAGTAATCAGTCTTCTCTCAGCTCAAGCAGTTCCAACTTTCGTCACTTACGCAAAGCGGCTTCATGATACCGGTACTGCATATATAGAAAGGGGTTCTGATCTCATCTGAGCAGTATATAAACACCATTGTTATGTTTTGAAAACCTAGATACGCTGTCCAGACTTGGCTCCAGACTTGGAAAACACAGCAGTATAGGCGAGGGAAATGGGCCGTATCCTGCTTCAGTCATCTCTTCCTTCCAAGCGTGTCTTGGTTCTGTGTCTGAGCTCTGAGATGCAGTATTTAACATCGCTACGCTTGAGCAGAGAAAAGAAGAGAGAGAAACTGGATCCTTGTAGGAGAGTTTTCAGAGAGTGAGATGGTTGTCAACGAAAGGAGTATTGTCAATCCTGCTATTCGTGCTTGGAAAGCTGGTTACAGCTGTTTCAGGAGCTGATGAAACTGTAAATTTGAAATTCTGAGTGGGAATCATGAAATCATTAGAGAGTATCAAGGGGTAAGGATAATAATTTCGCAGATAGGAATGGAAAAGTGGCTCTAGTGTTGGGGATCCCAATCATGACAGGTTTTCCTTTGTTCGTGATCAAGATAGAGTTGAAAACACGATCTTTTGCTATGGTTCATGCATAAAGGAAAATACAGAAGAAGGCGCTGGTTGCTCTTGGGTCCTTGAGGATGAGTAGTTTGTGTAGGCAGGATAATCTCTTACTGGATATCTGACTCTTCACAAGTCATGCTCGACTTTATCTGTTCATTGCCGAATCTTACATACTAGGGTATCATAATAGAATCAACTCGTCGCACTCTCACCCGGTCCTACCTGCTCTGGCGGTTTTTCCACTGCCCCGTCACTATGCCTCTTCGGCTTCACCATAAGCAGTATAAACATGCCAACCACCAGCAAAATTAACAGAAAGATTATCCTCCTCTTCGTCCCTTTCTTCTGATAGCCACTCGCGACATTCAACTCTTTATCTGCCGCCTTGACATCAACCGCCATCCTCTCCACGTTATAATCTATTCGATCGAGCATAGTTCCTTGGTCTATGATCATGGTTTGTAGTTCTTTGAAGATGTCGGCTAATTCGATTATACCTTGAGCTATGTCTGTGATTTCGCGCTCGCGTTGGGTTATGGCTGCATCGTTGGATATAAGGTGTTTTTGTGTCTGTGTTTGCGTGAGGGTGGATTGGGAATACGATTTGTCGGTTTCGGTTTCTAGGAGAGAGGGGTCGGTGAAGTTATTATATGGGGGGGTTGATGTTCGTTCGATGGAGGGGTTCATTCCTGAGAGACCGCGGAGTTCTGTTTCCATTAGTCAAAGTCCAATTCCCAACTCCGAAACCTCCAAATGATGTTTGATGGGCAGAAAAGCCAAGGGAAGAAACGTACTCTTCAAGTAAGCACTCTGCTTCTTCCTAAACCCAGCGCTAGCCTCCTGCACCCTCCCAGCCAAACTGATCTGAATATTTCTCGCCATCGTCTCTTCTCCTTTACTGATCCCACCTTGCTGCTTGTTTTCCCTAACCATCATCTCCACTCTCTGAATCGCTTTCTGGCAATTATGGAAACCCCTTGTAATATCCTGGGTCAGCCTCTCAATCTCCCCTTCTTCGTTCCTCTTGACATCCTCGTCATTGAAACCTGGTAGCACATGCTTTTGATGGAGCTTCTCCAACTTTAAGCTCTTAGATGCAATATCTGTCAGGTACTCTGTCACTTCGTCGCTGATATCTGCCCAGCGTGGAGGGAGGAGGTCCATCTCTATCACGGCATCGCCGTCGTCTTCGAATGCGCCGGCGGACATGAGACCTTGACGCTCTGAGGAGCCCGAGGGTATGGATGAGGAGAAGCCATTGCTTGAAGAGGAGTATTTTGTCTTCTTGGCAGGGTGGTGGGCGTATGATTGCCGATAGGATATGTAGCTGTTAGTCGTATTAGTATGGACGGAACGGTGTACGTGGAAGGAGAGGGTACAGATTAGTTCTATCGCGCCACATTGTGAGGATTGTGGGCGGTCTGAGTCAAGGAGGAGCTGTATGAAAATATCATCTGTGATACTACAGGAAGAGAAGTGTAGAAAAGAGTGGTGTTGCGAATGGAAGCATCGTTGTTTGTATTGTTACTCGAATGTTTTACACTCTTCAGACAAGGCATGAGGCTGAAGGTGTCCATACCAAGGTTCTGCCATATTGGTCCGTTCAGATCGCCGCAGCAGCTGAGCTGAGCCGTAGGTCAACCCAAACCCACTTGCATCGCAATCATCAACACCACCGAGATTGCTCACCACAATCATACCTACGACGACGCCCGACTGCCACGACATTCTCACTCAACACCCCTCGTCGCGCAACACATAAACCTTATAGTTTCTATCCTCCTCTTTCTTGACCACCTACACTCCCTACAAGATGGTACGAACGCTCAGAGCCTCTCCACGACCCCGCGGTATTGGCTTGTTGTCCACCGCGGGGTGCTCAACATTGTGAAGAAACATATACTAACGGGCGGGTCAATCGCAGGCTGATTCCCTTACCGAAGAGCAAGTTTCCGAGTTCAAGGAGGCCTTCTCCCTGTTTGTAGGTGCCATCATCTGTCTTGTCCTCTGCATCAGCCGCCAGGCTTGTTTACCACATTCAAACACTGACATTCTTGCGTCAACAGGACAAAGATGGCGATGGTTAGTTCTCCTGATTCCCTCCTGGCTACTGCCTCGAAATTCCCTTGGCGACATACCGACAGTTATTGCGATTGTTTTTCTGGACTCGAGAAGGCTATACAGACGAGGCTCAGGGGTACCAGAATAGCGGCTGATGGACTACCGCAGGACAAATCACAACCAAGGAGCTTGGAACCGTCATGCGATCCCTCGGGCAGAACCCTTCCGAATCTGAGCTTCAAGATATGATCAATGAGGTCGACGCTGATAACAATGGCACGATCGACTTCCCAGGTACATACTATCCTTACAAGGAAACGGAACTCGGATGATGGGATATTGATTTGTGTCATAGAATTCCTTACGATGATGGCGAGAAAGATGAAGGATACTGATTCTGAGGAGGAGATTAGAGAGGCTTTCAAGGTTTGTATTATCTCGTGCTTGGGAGCTGACGTGAGTGGAGGAAGAAGGAATGCTGATGGTTGATGTTTAGGTCTTCGATCGTGATAACAATGGTTTCATCTCCGCTGCCGAGCTTCGTCATGTCATGACATCTATCGGTGAGAAATTGACAGATGACGAGGTTGATGAGATGATCCGAGAGGCTGATCAGGATGGTGATGGACGAATTGATTGTACGTCTTCTTTCCTTTATTTCATCGAAAAATAATCCATAGCTAACCTTTGTAGACAACGAATTCGTTCAACTCATGATGCAGAAGTAGAGGTTGCTCTGCGTGATGGTGTGCTTAGCGAGCAGGCTCCGAACCTTGCATGGTCTTTTTTCATATTCCAGGAATTTAAATTTGTGAGGCTGTGTATGGAGACAGGCAGCAAGAAAGGCAGTCAAGGGATGAACGATCGAAGGGCGTGATGAGGTAGATTGGTTGGCTAGCCTGGCTTTGGTCAATAGTAACGAAACTATGATTACCCTTCAATACACATGCGGCTTCTTTTCTCGAATATTACGAATCGACTGTCTCGCAATCCCATAGGTAAGGTACCACAGCACAACACGTAACACGTAGCTGCCGCATAAACGTTTCCCCGGATGCCCTATGCGCTGTTTCTCTGCACACCTCTTACATCCAAGTATTTCAACAAATTGAATCCCAAATTTGGTACTCGACCGGCCCTAGACTAGCAGTCAAACAGTTGCAAGCACAGTAATAATTCCAATCGACTGAATATATATATATGTACATATATATAACAAGTGAGTGGAGTGAATAGAGCAGAACATTATAGGGTAAAATGAACTTCAGATCCAGATTAATGTTAATAGTATACTCCATTCTCTGCGTTACCCCTCCGTCCATCCTCTTCTCTTCCTTTAATTCCATACTTCTCAATAGAGTTCCTCTCATCTCATCTCATCTCATCTCATCTCGAGTCACATGTGAACCTGAAGTGCCTGCCATTGAACCCCTGAACTGGTCCCGTCCCGTCTGAACTGCGATCCTCGCCAAGGCGGCAAGTGGAACTCAATTGAGTGTGACGTCTCGTGTGACGCCGCACCGCATCCGAGTGCAAATCTGGGGTAGCAGGTATCGACGGGAACCCTCATCCCCAGACAATTCATTACCTTACCGGTACATCAAGATCACAATCCGGTCAGCTTCAAGTGCCAGTCAATTGAGATGCTGTAAATCTGCTTCAACTTATTCCCTCGTTAGACCTTGTATTATCACCAACTGTCGAGGGGTCAATACCTACGCGACGCGCGACGCGGGCACTAACTACAACTACCACGGCACATCTACCCCTATCTCGAAGATATTTACCATTCACCAGCAATGTGCATGACTCGCAGCTCGACAACCTTGGAATAATATCCCTAATTTCCTCTTAATCATTCACTCTTTCACGAGAAAACACGATGCCTGCTATACGCCGCTGGCGAGCGTTTGCACTGGTACGTTACATCCCCATGAAACTGTTCAATATCAGGGATCCGGCTTCAAAAACTCCATCACATTGCCCAGCTCTAGAGGTATATATTCTAACTTCTCTTCAGGCAATAGTATTCGCCATGATTTCCCTCTACTACCTCACCCACGAACGCAATGTCTGGAATTACGGCTACACGCCCTACATACCTGCCCCCAAATCCCCATCTACCAAAAACTCCAATATCCACTTCAAGAAACTCCCCGACCGCCATCCCGTCAAATCACTTATGCGCCTTCCGACTGGATCTCCAGTCAACATCCCCCAAATTCAAGCTTCGGCTCCGGTCGAAGATGCCAAAGCAAAGGAAGTGCGGCTGCAGAGGAGGGCGGCTGTGAAGGAGAGTTTCGTACATAGCTGGACGGGGTATAAAAAACACGCCTGGTTACGGGATGAAGTAGCGCCTCTGTCGGGGGCATATAAAGATACATTCGGCGGATGGGCCGCTACCCTTGTCGACTCGCTCGACACTTTATGGATCATGGGTATGAAAGAGGATTTCGAAGTCGCCGTAAAAGCGGTAAAGGAGATTGATTTCTCGACCACAGAAACGGAGTCTATTAATGTGTTTGAGACGACGATTAGGTATTTGGGAGGCTTTTTGGCGGCTTATGATATCAGTGGGGGGAAATATAAGGTTTTGTTAAGCAAGGCGGTTGAGGTGGGCGAATTGCTCATGGGATGTTTTGATACGGAGAATAGGATGCCGATTAGCAGATGGGATTGGAAGAGCTATACCCAAGGCGCCTCCCAACAGGCTCCCAATTCAATGCTCGTCTCCGAAATTGGGTCGCTGAGTTTGGAGTTTACACGACTTTCGCAATTGACGGGCGACCTAAAATACTACGACGCTGTTCAGCGCATAAGCAACGAGTTCGAGAAATCCCAGAACCGTACCAAACTACCAGGACTCTGGCCTGTCTCCATCAACGCCGAAAAGCTTTCATTCGACGAAGATAATACCTTCACGCTCGGCGGCATGTCTGACTCTTTATATGAGTACTTCCCCAAACAATATTTGATTCTTGGTGGTCTGTTGAGCCAACCGAAGACACTGTACGAGAATTTTATCGACGTCGCTAAGAAGCAGATGTTTTTCCGTGCTTACAATCCCAAGAACGAGAAATTGACCTTTTCGGGCGATGTGAGGATGCATGATAGTGAAGCGACGCTGACTCCACGTTCTCAACATCTCTCCTGCTTCACGGGCGGAATGGTCGG
Organism: Rhynchosporium agropyri; assembly: GCA_900074905.1. NCBI lineage: Eukaryota > Fungi > Ascomycota > Leotiomycetes > Helotiales > Ploettnerulaceae > Rhynchosporium > Rhynchosporium agropyri. The sequence continues at coordinate 97,507 of FJUX01000030.1, read as the reverse complement.
CCTCGCAGCAAAGATCTTCTCGCGTCCAGACGACCTCTCTATAGCAGAAGAGCTCACACACGGCTGTATGTGGGCATACGATAGCAGTATAAACGGGATCATGCCCGAGCTCTTCAACGTTCTCCCTTGCGCTCCCGATTCGAACTCACCTTGCAAATGGAACGAGTCTATATATCACGGAGCGCTCAATAAGAATAGCCCACCACCTTCCACCTCCCACGGCCCACCAAGCGAAGCCGAGTTACTTCTCAATGCACAAACCATCATCAAGGAAAAACGTCTTACGCTGGGCTTTACACAGATTGATGATCGGCGGTATATTTTGAGACCGGAAGCTATTGAATCCGTCTTCTTATTGTATCGTATGACGGGGAAGAAAGAATACGAAGACGCTGCATGGCGGATGTTCCTTGCCGTCGAAAAAATTTCCCGAACTAAAATCGCTGCGGCGGCGATAGGTGACGTTACTATTCCATTCAAGGGACCTGGAAAGGGTGGAGAGGGGGAAGTGGAAAAGGGCGAGAAGATGGATAGTATGGTGTGTTATTTCTGCTCAATTCATCTCTTCCGTAACGTGGGAATGTTACGTGAAATCTCATACTCATGTCGTGTTGAGAAGATTTTTTGCAAGAGAGTTTTGCTAATAATGTATACAGGAGAGCTTCTGGTTGGCGGAGACGTTGAAGTATTTCTATCTGTGTTTTGAGGAGTGGGATGTCGTTAGTCTTGATACATGGGTTTTGAATACCGAGGCACATCCTATGAAGAGGCCTAGGTGAGGTGTTAGTTGGGGTGGGGTAGGATAGGATATAGAAAGGACGGTATATACCCATAGAATCTTGATACAGATCTACTTACGTTACTCACGTCTATACTACCCACCTGCGTTTTTAACAGCTCGATATAATTAGATTCCAAGAACCCCACTTAGAGCGAGGGAGGAAAGTGGTAATGATTAAAATGATGAGTAACTGCAAGGTGGGACATGATCATAGCATCTTGAAAGACTTGTTGAATGATATTCTGGACCCATTGGGGTGTTTAATATTCTGAGCGAGTTGGTCGAGTAGTGGGTTTGGTTATATACCTGTTCGGGCTCAGAGAGTAGATTGAGGCGAGGGAGAGAGATACATCATGAGATGAAGTCTGAGAAAGTACAACGCGATATATATAAAAAGAACGAATTCTGTGACGAGGCCGTATCTTAGCTAGTGCCTAAAGATCAGTGATATCAATAATTTTATAAGAGCGTGTGTAAATAGCTACGACATATGAAAGATCCAAAGTCGCAGATGAGGAATGTGTTAGTGTGATAGTATGTATACACGGAGTATATATGGCTAATCGATATTTACGGCTTTGAATCAGCGCCAGATGAGAATTAGATGAGAACTACAGGAGACTATGAGGGAGTACCTAGTTCGTGATCTCGATCACTTGAAAGATTAAGGATAGTAAGCAGAGACAATAAGAAATAGATGTTAGTATAATATAATACACAAAGGTTTCGATGACGATCTTGAAAATGATGGTAAAGCCTAATCGACAACCAAGACTTTACGAATACCAAGAAACTAAAGTTCATCTCGTTTATTAGCTCAGGCTCTGAAAAAAAAAACACGATAGAAAGATCTATCCTTCCTGGATACAACTAGGAAGAAAACTTGGTCTCTTCTTTATACGTAGGTGGAGATGCTCGACTTATTCTTGACCTATTGTCCAGTCTGATAATATATGCTGGCTTGTCTTGTAGTATATAGTAAAAGGATTCTTACAGGCTTTCCTCTTTCAGTAGATAGTATCTGCTTGCGATTTTCGTTTCTGGGAGTTATTGTTGAGTGATGTACGAGACAAAACCTGCTGGAATGAGGATGAAGCGAGGTCTTGAGTTTTATTAGAGATAGTTATTTGACTTTTGAATCTAATAGATTAACTGTGGGACTTTATGGTACATGATTAGTGTCTTACTTTGGGTAGTAATAGGATACAATTGCCACCTTAGAGGCAAGGGTAGGAGGGGTGTTTGAGTGGCATGGAATGGTCAAAGGACGGTCAGATGACGGTTCCGGATATGGATGGTCCTCTATATTTTGGGATCGAGGGGGAGGATGGTGGGCCAAAAAGAGGTGAGGTTAGACCTTGGCATGGATGAATTTATGGATTTCTCCTATCTAAAAACACATGAATCCAATACAAAGCTGATCTCTTGTGTTCTCCTTCATACGCTCAACTGCAAAATGGTGCCAGATGTGTCCGCTCACTATACTCGTGGGTGGTGGGAGTGCGGGACCGAGGGTTACTGCCTGCGCGCTGAACAAATTGTAACTATTTGACGACCCGTCAGAACTTTTCCCCCAACAGACGACAGGATGAAGTGATATTGTATTGCACGTACCTAGTCCGAAAAACCTGATACCTCACTTTGTTCAAAGAGCGTGGGGGCAGCACATGACTTTCGGCATACAATAATCCCCCTCGGATTTGCCTTTGCAACTCGCTTGGTTCTCAAGGCTTGTGGTCTTATCGGCAGTCTGGTAAGGTCGCGAGGTGGAGTATAGCAGCTGGCACCACTGTACAGTGACGGTGCACATCATGACGTTGTGATAGAAAGCGCCAGCGTTTTGGCATGAGCCGTTGTTACCCTGGACGGCAATTTCCTCGCATCCCTGGCCGTCTATTCTCTGAGCAGTAGCGGAACAGGCCATAGCGATCATGGCTATTGCTCGGAAGGAGTTTGGCAGCTACATAGTAGCTGGCTGGATGCTCGGGGTTGGTATCGCTGAAGTGAGGTTCGGTTGATGGAATGAAGGAAAGAGAGGGTGTGTGCACGTTGAGGTATGGAGGATTTAGATACCGCGGATCTAGCAAATGGTTCTGTCATACATATATAGATATTTGGGAGGTTAAGTCATTTCCGAGCTGACGATTCTACCTTTCTTTTCTAGTAGACTAAAAGTGTATTCTAGTACCGACCCTGGTTTGAACTTCAAATCTTTCGCCTTACTGCAGCTGAAAGTTTAACGTTTGGGTCAGGCGGGGAATAGTAGTAAGAACAAGTCATTATACCTTTTAACCGCCGAGACATTGATACTATCCCCGCCCAAGTCCGAATGAAATCTATACGTAAGTGACTTGAATCGTTCTTATGAGCAATTTAAAGCCCTGGCGAACTTGGTATCCCACCGACTGAGGTAAACACCCTTTTTACCCCCTTTGTGGGGCAATCTGAACGCCTATAGTTCGCCTCTAAAGGCGTCTAAAGCATAAAGTTCAGGTAGTAGGTAGATAGCCTTAGCGCACTGCGCCCTGAAGCACTCCCTGAAGCATTAGCGTCTACTGGAACTCACTCCTCTGGTTGGCTAATAACCTTGTCTCGGCTAAATCCGCAGTCGATGGGATACTGACCAGCATTTGATTGTTTTAGGAGATTAGAGTGGGTTTAGAAGAGTCTACTCTGTTAAGTCTACAAAGACGGTTTTCGAGACTGAAAGATGTCAATCGATTGAAAGGTTATGAGGCCACACACATAAACACACATTGCACCAAGATACGCGCATGCCGCTTTTGCTCGCTAAGCGATTGACTTTGATATCCAAAAGTGATAAATTACACTATGAAACTCCGTGGGGGAAAAAACGGAAGAGTATATTCGAACCGAAATAACTACATGCGACTTATTTTCTCTTTAATCAAGTATACAAATAGTATTAATCTTGGTAGTTTTACAGAGTAATATACTCTATCTTGTTGGTACCTGATACCTGCACCCTGTACCTGGTCAATAGCCTGTACCCTATATACTCTATTAGAGTTATTATGAAGTTCTCGATATACTTCGACTGAACTCAAATATAGGATCTTACTATATATCACTCTTCTAAACGTTAGCCAAGTTATTATGGGTATATTTGGTAGGAATCTCCCGGGTAAGGCTAGGTGTAGGTCAACTAAGACTACTGTAAATAGGTGACTACAGAACGTAGACTTTGAAGCTTTAATTTACATGATTATTCAATGTTTCTGCGTAATCGTCTACCCTTACGAGCTGAACACGAATCTACAAGTACAACTCTTCGGAATTACTGATACCTATGAGTTATATCTGACTAGCACTGCAGAGGTAACCTTCGGTGCGTAACTCCACCGGAGTCATGTGCGTAACTAAAGACTGTTTCATACTTCCAGCAATATTCGCAGCTAACGCTTTCGCTGCTATAAGCTTAGAAATATGCCTTCTTTCCTACTATCGAACTTATTTATTACGATCGATTTTCACGATTAGCAGTTGATATAACCGACGGAGTTCATAATAGTATCGCACAGCTCCTAGTCTTTCGGTATGTTGCTATGTCACCGGTGGTGTTAGATCACACTCAGTCGAGCGTGAATATATTCAACTTGAGAAAAAACACCTATTTCAAAGCTACTAGCTGTTACGGTCCATACCATAACGGCCTCAGGCTCCTAGGCATTATAGCAGGCAGGGCTAGCGGGATGCGGTTAGTGCGTACTAGAGGATGATTAGTCAGTATAGCCCTACGGTTATACCTAGAGAGAGAGTCGAGAGTAGAAACCTCCTCTTTATCTTTTCTTCCCTTTACTTAGCGTACTCTTAAGGGCGAATACAACTCGTTATCGAACTCCTATGCTTCTGCCGTAATATAAGAAAAGATTAATTACCTCGCTAAGAAGCAGTAATATCTATTTAGAAGTATCGAAGTTAGTATCACTTTCTTAGTACGACTTCTACGACTTCCACCCTGCTTATACTTGTAATGATCACTTAGTACGCTGAGGTAAATAGGCACAATGGAATAGTAGAATAGTCGCTGGAGATTCGCTAGTAATAATCTAGTTGATACAGAAACTAATTACTAAGGAGAGAAGGTTCTTCTTTCCTCTCTAATTCTGAAATACAGGAGTAGGAGGCACTAGGCGCATAGACCTATTATAATATCTCCCCTCTTAAAYACTTCTATCCTAGAAGTGAAGGCGTTAAAATGCCCTAGCCGGCGATACTTCAGCGAGGCGCCRGCGAGGYATTCCTTTCAGGATTCACCTTTATTCTAGTTCTTCTTTGTTATTAGTAAGGCTAGAATGCGGGGTATAGCGCTAGGTAACTCCTTAATATAACTCTCAACCTTCTCTCTTCTCTCCCTCTTTAAATAACTAATGATAATAATATTATACGTAGGTTATAAACTTAATGTGCTAGATACTGCTAACTTGACCTTTTAGCTCCTAAAAAGAACCTTCGTAAGCGCGCCGCTAGTAGTTCGCTTAAAGATACCCTTCCTTCTGGTAATACTTTCACCCCTATCAATAAGGGAAAAACCGCAGTCGCTAGCGGGTTATCGACTAAGCGCCAGCGAGCTGAAGATGATAACAAGGATACTAAAGGCGAGCCGAGCTAAGATGGTAGCCCTTCTGCCTGTTACGATAAGACCCTTTATACTAGTCGAAAGAATACGCAGATGAAGTCGAAGGCTCGTGCTAAGGTGAACGAGGAGATACTGCGTCTAGAGACTTACCTGCGATACGCCGGCGAGTATATTTTATTCCTTAAGTTGAAGTGCACTTTAGCTCCTAACTTTATTACTAGTAAGTATATAGACTATATTAAGAAGGGTAAATCTTGCGAGGATATAAGTATAGATTTCCTCTCTCTAGCGAATACTTAGCTAATAGCCGGCGAGGTTCTAGCTATCTTAATAGGTATTCTTAGCTAACTGTAAGATATAGCTTTAAAAGTAGTAATAGGTAAGAGTTCCGGAGAAGTATTAAAGATTACCTAGGTACGCTTTAATACAGAGAAGAAGCGGGCTAATTATACTTCTAAAGTTAGTGATACTACAGCTATTAAATCTCCTTAGAAGCTAGTTATCGATTCTAATACTAAGCTATCTTCTAGTATTATATCGGCGATCACTGAGGCATCTGGGCATGCGCTGCGCTCTGCAGCTAAAGTCACTGCTACTATTAATATTATAAATGCTACTCTTCTAGAGGAAATTCGTAGTCTCCGTATAGTATGAATCAATCTCTCCGGCGAGTTTCCTACTAATCTTCGGCGAAGGACTTCCGTATTATTTATACTAGATTCTTTCTATAGGTAGCTTCACCGGATACGTAGCTAGAGGTTGATAGAGAGGAAGTCGCAGATAGGGATATAGATACTACTAATCAGGAGGTTACTAAGTAAACTTTCTTTAGTGATATCTCGGAGTTTATCCGGCGAGAGCTAGTTTACTAGCGATCTATATAGATAATAAACCCTCTTTTTCCCCTAGGACCTCTACTAGATTTATGATCTCTAATATGCTTTTAAAACTATAAAACCCTATAGGAAAAAAACAGAAAGGTATACATCCTTTTATAAGTATTATTTCACTTTCGCTAGCGTTTCGCTGCTCTTTCTATAGCGTTTTGATTTTTCAAAGCTTTGATTTCCTTCTGGAGTCCTTAGAGGTTTTCTTTTAGCTCCTAAGAATCATAAGCGGAAGTAAACCCCTTCTATCTTACTAGGAATTATTCTCTCCCTCTGACTACTCGCCGGTCTAGTAAGGAATCGACCTCCTATGATTCTTTACTATCGATAAGGTTAAGTTAGATAACCTCTGATAACTCGCCGGGCTTTTACTAGTATAGTTCTAATAGTGAGATATAGAAGACGTTATATAGCTAACTATACTTAGGAGGTAAATCCAGTCGATATACCTGCTTTCTAATTCTTTCGCTGATCTTAAATAGCCCTAGAAATTAATAGTCTAGCTTCTTGCTCGATCGAATAGTTTTAATATTCTTCGCTGAGAGTAAGACTTAATAATCTACTTTGAATTCAACTAGTCGATAGTTCTTATTATACCACTTCGCCTAGTTTTCTTTAGTTCTTCGCTAGCTGTTCTCTAGCTCTTAGCGTTTCTTGACTATTTCTTCTGCTCTTTCTTTAGTAGTAGGTATCTCCCCTCTTATAGGATCGTCCTCGATACCCTAGCGAGTATCTAGCGTAATACTATACTTCGCTTCATTTAGACTTATTCTAATAGCCTTATGATATGCGTTTATATACGCAAACTTCGCTATTAGTAATAGGTCTACCTAATCGTCTTAAAGATAGTATACGAAATACTGTAGCTATACTTCTATAGCTTAGTTTTATCGTTCCGTTTACCTATTAGTTTATAAGTGAAACGCCGTCGAAAGACCTCTTGTTATTCGGAGGTAGAAGCATATCTCTTACCAGAACTTAGAAGTGAAGATAGAACCTCTATCGGTAATAATAACCGCAGGTAATCCGTAGTCCTTGAACTAATAGTCGATAAATAGCCGAGCTAAAGCTAGCGTATTAATTATCTTTAGATAAGGTATATATTTAATATCTTTTATATACTTATCGATAATTACTAGTAAGCTATCGGAGATTCTCCCTGAAGAGCTCCCCTTATAAGGCAGTAGATCTGTAATAAAGTCCATAGTTATTAACTTAAATAGCTTACTTAGCTAGCTAGGCGCTTATATCTCGCCGGCTATCTTTATTCTTCTTGCTTTTATCCTTTAATAAATATCGTAATTTTTAATATATTCTTTAATATCTAGCTTTATCTTCTGCTAATAGTACTTTCGCTAGATAAGCTTTAGCGTCTTATCTTAACTAAAATAGCCTATAGTTAGATTATTATAGTATATCTTCATGATTTTAGTATAGATAGCTTTGTCTAGCGGAACGTAAGCTTTTCGCCGGTATCTAAGTAGTTTTTCGCTATCGATACTCTAATCTATATCCCCGGTTTTCTATAATCTAGCTAACTTCTTAATAGTAAAGGCGTCCCTTTTCTATAGCTTTATAAGCGTTAAGAGAAGTGAGTTCGATTCAGGGTTTACTGTTTCGGTTCTTATAATACTCGCTATAAAGAACTGTAGCATAGTATATCCATAGCTATACTAGCCAGCGCCCGGCTTCTCGCTAGCGCCTCTTAAGAGGGTGTCTAGACCTCCAAATAAGTTCTATGAACTATTAAGCTTTATAAGTATATATCGCTAGTTAGGCGTAGAGGTTATATTTATAGCCTCGATCGATACTCCTTTTAAAGAAGTATTATCAGTAAGTTATGGAATTTAAGTTAACTAGCACGATATACTATCGTTCGGACGCCGGTTGCTCTCTGTCGTATCGCTAGCTTTACTAGGTATATAGATCAACCTATCTTTAATTATACTTCGCAGCTTATTTTATAAAGTAGGGAGCATGATGTTTTCCTTATCTTTCGCCGGCTTATAGTCAGGCCTTCTCGACAGTCTATTAGCGGGATTGTTTTTCCCTTGTTTATAACTTAATATAAAGTTATATTTAGATAGCTCTAGAGCCTATCTAGCTTATCGCCGGCTTAATACTATTGTAGTTATAAAATGACGAAAGTTACTATAATCTATTAATACCTTAACTAGGGCTATATTACTTTTAAGGTAATACCTCTAGTGTATAAAACACTTAATAATTGCAAGGAGTTCTTGATTATATACTTTATAATTCAACTTAGTAGGTTCTAGCTTTTTACTAAAGAACGCGATAGGGTACTAGACGGCCTTTTTCCCTTCTTTCGCTAGCTACTCTCTGGGCTAGGAGAGAATTCCCGCGATAGTAAACCTAGAAGCGTTAGTCTCTAGCTTTCTCGGCTTCAGTGGATCGAAGTGCATAAGAAAAGGTACTATAGTAAACGTATCTTTCAACGCGTTAAAAGCCTCCCTTTCTATAGCACTCTATCTAAAAGCAGGGGCAGGTTGCCCTTTCTTCTTATTACCTATTAAACTTATTAGAGGTCGAGTAATCGCTAAGAACCTTATGATAAATCGCTAGTAGAAGTTTATAAAACTGATAAAGACTTATATATCTCTAATATTTTCAGGCTCTAGCTATTCCCTGATAGTGTTTATCCGGCTTATATCTATTGAAACGCCGGCTAAGGAGATAATATATCCCAGAAACTCTATACTTTTAGTATTAAAGGAGCACTTTAATAACTTAATAAAGAGGTTTATATGCCGAAGTCTCTCTAGTACTTAGCGGACGTGTTATTTATATTATAATAGGTCAGCAGAATAGATCAGGATATTATTAAGATATATAATATATATAATATCGACGAGGCCCGCTAGCGTATCGTTAATAAATACCTGGAAGGTCGCTAGCGTATTTGATAATCTAAACAGCATAACCTAGTACTTATAATACCTATATCGGGTACAAAATGCAGTCTTCTATTTATTACCCTAGCGAATTCGAATATAATAGTAAGCGTTTTATAAGTCTAGTTTAGTGAATACTCTAGTATCCCGGAGCCTATCTAGCGTTTCGCTGATTAATAGCAGAGGGTACCGATCCTTAATCGTAATTTTATTCAGAGCTCGGTAATCGATATATAATCGAAAGCTACTATCTTTCTTAGGTATAAAAAGAATAGGTACACCTGCAGGACTCTTACTCTTCCTTATCTAACCCTTCGCTTCTAATAAGTCGAGGTATTCCCGGAGAACCTCTAGTTCCTTCTCGGAGAGGTTATAGATTAGAGAATAAGGTATCTTTGATCCTAGTTCTAACTCGATAGCGTGTTAACAGCCCTCTAATAGGGGTAGCTCGCTTCCTTTCTCCTCAGAGAACACGTCCTTAAAGTTACTATATACGGAGGGAATAGTAGGCGTATCGCCGGTATCTGTCTAGCGTATTATACGTAAGTTAGGTATTATAGCGTATATAGGAGATTTCTATTCGTTAATAAGAGTCGTAAAAGCTCGAGGTGCTATAATATTAAGGCTATCAGAGTCCTTTAAATTATAAGGGAACCTCTATTACTTATTCTTAAAGCTGATCCGAGGATCTATATCCTCTAACTATAGCTACTCTAATATCAGGTCTATACCTAGTATATCGATAACTCTTAGCTGAAGAGTATCGACTCTAGTCTATCTAATCGAATTAGCTATCTCTACCTAGGCGACTATAGTACCGAAGATAACGCCTTTATTCCGTGAAAGTATCTGGAAAGTCCTCGGTCCTTTGCTAGTAAGTTCAAGCTCGTATTCTTTAGTGACTAGTCTTAATATAAAGTTATCTTCTGCTCTACTATTAATAAGGGCAGTTATCGATTTCCACTTACCCTAAGATAGAATCTTTATTTAGATTTCTATCTTATTATCCGGTAAACCCGGTCCGGACGTAGAAGATACTGCGAGTTATAGCTTTCCTTAGCGTTTATCTTTAGTATCGCTAGTATTTGATTTTGGATAGTTCGGAGAGATATATCTATATTCGTTATAAGAGTAGTATTAAACCTTAGAGATATCCCGTCTTATCGGTCGATCCCTAATAAGTATACTATTTAAGTCTCTTCTCCCTTCTTATCTTTATTAGCTCTTATCTCGTTGATCGTCAGTTCTTCACTAGTGCTTATACGAGTTATCCTTCTTCACGTTCAACTCCTTATATTTCTGCTCTTTAGGTTCCTTTTATCTTTTGTTACTATTAGTACCTCTAGATAAGGTATAAGTCTCTTGAAGAGTAATAGCAGAAATGACTTAGTCTCAGGTCTAGAGTCTATTAGCTTAACTATTCTCGACGATTTTCTAGCGAATCTCCGGGTAGATCTTATTAAATAAGATATCTCGTAATTAACGCTTAGTAAAGAGTTCAAGTTATTCTTCTTTCTCTTCTAGATAATTAACGAACTCCCTGATTAGTTAACCTAGCCTCTCGCGAGCATTCTTATAGTCCTATGAGTTAGCTACCCTTCGTGAGATAGAGAGTAGCTAGAGATTCGCTAGGAACTCTTTATAACTTTCCTAGGTTATCTTATAAAGGGTATCTAAAGTATACTTCCTGAACCTTTCCTAGGCGTTCGCCGGTTCCTTACGAAGTAGTATTACTACCTATTTGATCTTAACGAGATCAGTTGAGTACCCTTTAGTATCGTAGTCGAAGACTCGATTGCAAGCTTATAAGTACTTAGTAAGCTCTCTTTAGCTCCTGCCCTCGTATTCCGGTGGAATCATATATTTACTTTTATCCTAGCGAGGAATTAGCGATTCTTCAGGAGCTACTGATCGACTAGTATCTCTCTCTATGCTTAGGGTAAGGTCTTCGGATATATAAGCTTAGTAGAGTCGCGCTCTTGCAGTAGCTTCCGGAGAGTATTAAGTAAGGTCTTCGCTGAATATTCGTTAGCACTTAACTATAAGGTTATCTAGGACATCGTTCCGTTTCTTTAGCGATCAGAGTTTCTCTTATAGAACTAAAAGGTTATCTACTAGTATATCGCTAGGTATTATCTAGGCCCTGATAGAGTCGTCTTAGAGTATAAGTCGGTTTGACGTAGTAGAGGATTCTCCGCTTTAAGCTATTATAACTATTTAGGCTAACGTTAAGTAAAAGCAATTAGAATATAATAATCACTTAGTACGCTAAGGTAAATAGGCATAATAGAATAGTAGAATAGTCGCTGGAGATTCGCTAGTAATAATCTGGTTAATATAGAAACTAATTGCTAAGGAGAGAAAGTTCTTCCTTCCTCTCTAATTCTGAAATACAGGAGTGGGAGGCACTAGGCGCACAGACCCATTACAGTACTCGATAACTTCGACTACCCGCGCCTTCTACTCTATACCTTAGAAGTAGAGTGTTTCAGAGAAAGCTAAACTCCCTCCCTTAAATTAGTACTACCTCTATAGTATAATTCTACTAAAAAACCCCGTTACGATATTTTTGCGCCCTTAGCCTCGTGCTCAGCCTTACGCACCCTCGACCTTAAACCCTCCGAACCTCTATAACCTTTACGAAACCTCCTACTTACGATTACGACCTTATATATCTATATAAGAAGTAAACTCGTTAGCAGAAGTAAGTATTATAAAAGGAACCTAAAGTGAACTTAAAGCGGCAGATTCCTAATACCTTAATATATACTCTACTAAGGGACTTTAAGAATATGCTTACCTTCGCGCTATATTAATCTTCACCCTCTTAAATAGGTCACTATTAAGCTTTAGGTTACTCTTGAACGCGCCCTTTAATAGTAGCGGGCCCTCCTATATATAACCGCGTCGAAGCACTCGGGAGCTCTYTATAYTAGATAGAYTCGGATTCCCCGAATATAAGAAGATAAGTAGAAGCGCGCTAACAGAAGACACTATTAGAGATACTATTAAGAGTAATACTATTAAGGTCGAGGAAGCGGACGAGGAACTTATACTTCTAAGGTTAACTTTAACTATCGACGCTACCCCCGTACCCTTACCTATATTACTATTAATCTCTCCTGTCTCGGAGACTTAATCCGCTACTCTTACTCCTATTACTAGAGAAAGTATTCCGTTAGTTATTATAGCGGAAATACCTACTTTTAATACTACACAAATGAAATAGATTACTAATCTAGTTACTACTAGTAAGACTACTAGAGCTAGAGATAATACTACCGCCTATTAAGCCCGCGCCCTTACTATAGACCTCTAGCTACCTGTTAATTACTACCTTCTAAAGATTAATTAAGCTATCGCCTCCGTCGACGCTTATAAGATTTATTACCCCCGCCTTATCTTTACTAATTATAAGGGTGAAATCGAGTATAACACTTAGAAGATAGATATAAAGATCTTCATCGAAGAGTTCTCTAGTAACTTTCGCACTAGCGCTACCTAAATCAAGGCTTACTTTAAGAGCACCGGAGGCGAAGCTAAGACTATTATTATTTAGTATATAGATAATACCGAATTCAAAGATACCGCCGACGTCCTAGCTGCCCTCGACTAGCGCTTCTTTGATTATAACCGTATTCAGAAAGCTAAGGCTTCCTATAAACGCCTCGTTATAACTAATACTATAACTTATAACTAATTCCGAGTCTAGTTTACTAACTTCGCTACTACTAGTAAGATTCCTAAGGAGTAATAGTTCGGTGACCTCTATAATAAGCTCTCCCCCGCTTTAGAGTATACTATTATTACCCGGAAGTATAAGATAAACTATAATTGTACTACCCTCGACGAGTTCCTCGCTATTAGTAATCGTGAGTTCAGAAATATCGCCGCTAAGTAGAACTTTAATAAGAAAGCTACTACTACTACTATTCTAGTTAAAGCCCTAGGTATTCTTAGGAGAGAGACTCACTTCGGTACTAAACGTGCTACTAAGAGTAGTTCCTAGATTAATAATCATACTGCTAAGACTATATGATTCGCTCCTAAGACCTGTGATCCCAGTTTATAAGTACCTCGTATTACCGCCGCTACTAATACCTGCCGTATCTATAAGAAGGATAATTATTAAGCTAAGGATTATCCTAATACTATAAAGATCGCTAAGATAACCGGCTAGACTATAGAGGACGTTATTACTATATATAGCGCGGAGAAGGATAACGATAATAATACTAATATCTCCTCCCTAGTAGAGATCGACGAGCTATCAAGAAACTACTAAGCTATAGAATAGTCTCCCCCTATAGTAAACGCCTCGATCTGTAGAATGATTTAAATACTGATTTCCGTTCTCTTATTAGCGGGAAATAATTCCTAGTTACTATAGAATTAGGAAGAAATAGATTATTTATTAAAACAGAAGTATATATCGATAGTAGAGCAAATATCTTTAGAGCCCTGCGTACCTTAGTCGCTCTTAAACTTCGTTATCTCTTAGGTATTAATTTCCTTACTCTCCCGAAACCTATTATTCTTACTAGCTATAATAGAAAGGCCGGTACCGCTATTACCTATGTAATTCTCCTTACTCTTACTATCGATCGTCGTCGAGTTAACTTCCCCTTCCTAATTACTGATTTAGGAAGTAATAATATACTAATAGGATAAAAATTCTTAGAGTATTACGAACTTAAATAAAATTATAACTATCGCTATAAGAACTATCTAGAGTAGCCTATAGATATACTACTAGTACGCTACTTCGATAAAAGACTAGAGCTACTATTACCTCTAGGTAATAAGGTAATAGACTAATAATATCAGCTCGACTAAGAGCGATAGGATACCCTGATAGACTAAGAAGTTACTAGCGTATAAGCTCCCCGACTAGTACTAATCAGAAAGGAAAGTCGCCCCTTAGCGTTTATAAGAGAATATAAGTATAGCGTACAGGCTATAAATAAGCTATTAGTAAGTCACRAGCTAGCTAATAACCTCTTCTAGACTCGTGATCCCGGTTCACGAGAGGAGGATAATATCGCCTGTAACGCAACTAAGTAGAACCAGATCGATAAGTAAGTATATCAGGAAGTAAGAGACTTACCCTATAAAACCGATATTAACCAGATCTCCGCTACTGCTATATATAACTTCTACCTCTACCGAAAGCACCGAAATAAGGGGGATAGTTCAGAAGTTTTCGTTACTTCTATAAAGGAAATTTAAGACGAAATTCAATACTACGAAAATACTTAAGCTACTAATAATATCGAGTTATACGTATTCGATAAAGGCCTTACGACTGATAAAGCTAGGGAGGCTAAGTACCGGGAGAACGATAAGATAATTAAGGAAAAACTCCCTATAAAATAGAAAGAATTTAAAAGTCTATTCTCGGCTAGAGCTTCCGACGACCTAGCGGAGAGAAGACCTACAGTAGATCATGAGATTAAACTCACTAGGGAAAACACCCTAACTATAGAGCCACTTCGCTATATGCCTAATAAGTACTTAGCTAAGGCTAAGTGTTATATTACTGAAAACCTCTATAAAGGATTTATCGTACTATCGATTACTCCTTAGGCTATACTAATTCTTATAGCTAAGAAAGCAGGTAGTAGGCTCCGTTTCTATATCGACTTTCGTAAGCTAAACGAGCTTACCCAGAAGGATCCTTACCCGATTCCCTTGATCGACAAGATAATAGTGAGAATCTCTAAGGCGAAGATCTTCACGAAAGTTGATATTTAGTAAGCTTTTCATAAGATACGTATATCTGTAAGGGGCGAGCCCCAGGATTAAGCACCGACGATACCTATGCTTACTAAGCCTAGCGGCACCCGTATATTTTCCTTCGGAGCCAGGCTAGAACCTGACTCTCTCTTATATCGAACTTCTTGAATACTACACTTGACTATCTGCGTACGCGTTACTCACCTGTGATATTAAGTTCGATTAAAATAAGCCGACTTATTCCTATAGCCTTTACGCCGGATACCGGAATAGACCTATCGGGGAACGTAAGCCCTTAACAGAAGGACTCTAACGACGAATTACAGCGTATTATATAAGAGATATATAAGCGCTAGCTCCTAATAGAGATCGAGCTGGTAAACACGCGTACCGCCCTAGAGGCGTCGGAGGCCGAAAGACTCAGATAGGCGCCTGGATCTAATAATACCGGAGACCTGTTGTCTTCGAGTACCCTAATAAAAACCCTTATCGAGTCTCTCGTAGCGTCTCGGTCGAGCTCCGATAGAGAACCGTTAAGCTCCGGCAGATAGATACCGCTTACCTGGGACAGATATATAGATACCTTTCGAGATTATCTCCTAAGACTAAGAAGTTCTTATCGCGTGCGCTCCGCTTAAAGGCTATCTCTCTCCGTCGACTATTACTAGGATACTATTTACGATACTCTCTTACGGCGCGAACGAGCTCGTATGCGATACTTCTAGGAGAAGGGAAGCCCGATAGATAGTAAGGACCCCGAGGCTTTCTTCGCGCAGCTCGATAAAATATTCGCRGATAGTAATAAGCGAGCTAAGGCCCTCGAACGGCTTATAAATATAAGGCACTCTATAGGATAGCTCTAGCACGAGTACTAGCTAGAATTCGATAAACTCTTACTAAGCGCTAGAGGAGAGAGCTAGGAAGATAACGTAAAGATAAGTTACCTCCGGAATACGTTTTTAAACCCTATCCGAATATATATAGTATCTATAGCTAAGACTACGGATTACTACGAATTTACCGGGGAGGTAGAATAGATTATAACTAACCTCGAAGAGACGGATTAGTTTAAAGCATCGAATAAGAGATAGAATAATAAGAATAAGGACTCTAAGATAAATACGGCGGACTATACACGTCCCTGGAAAGCCTTCTTAAAGGCTAAGGTTAACGCTAATAGGGATATAGTAATAGTACTAGCGCGTATAGTAAGAAACTGAGAAAGGAATAGTAGAGCTTATAATAATTCCGGCAGTAAATAAAAGGCTAAATAAGTAGATATAGCCGAACTAGAGAGATACTATAAGAAAAAGCTCTATTTCTACTATAGAATATCTAGGTACTATATCTATAATTACTTATACGCCTTAGTAGTATAACTTACTACGATTAATACGATAGGACTATTACTAGAGGATGATAATAACGTATCGGACCTTACTTTTTCAGAGTCGGGAAAAGACTAACTTCCTCTTAAAGTTAAGAGCTAGGAGTAGATAAAGTATTAGTAAAAGGATAGGGTAAATTCAAAGAGCTTATAAACGGAAACTTTATATATATAGATATAGTCCTTTAAGAAACATTCGGAATATTTACCCTTATTAACGAAGGATACTAGTACTATACTATAATAAATAAAGACCTTGCAGAAGGTCTCGGTCTTATATATATAAGCTATAGAACCCGCGAGATAAAGGGCGCTTTAAAAGCTATACGGAACTTAAGGACTAAAGGAGTAGTCGGGTTCTAAATGAAAATCGTAAGGTTCGGCTAAAGGGTCTATATATATATAGTACTAAAACTAGCTTTTCTATTAATCTTAGGGAACCTATAGAAAGTATAAAATAAGATCAGGATAATACCTGAAAAACGATAGTACTATTATAGCCTAGTAAAGAAATAGGTAATAGAAGGATATAACTACTACTCGTATATAGATAATAGTAATTATACTTCGGTATCTGCTGCGATATCAGAGGATATAAAGATAGCCCTTTAGAATAAAGAAGAGCTAACCTTAGACTAACTTAAAAATATTCTCCCTCTAGAGATTTAAGATATAGCTCCGCTCTTTTCTAAGCAGGAAGCAGAGAAACTAGCTCCTTATCGACCGGGTATTAACTATCGAATCGATATCCGCGAATAATTAGATAGGTCCCCTGCCGCCTTACTATAGGGTCTGCTATATAGTATATCTAAAGATGAATTACTAGCGCTAAGAAAGTTATTAAATAGCTTCTTAGAAAAAGGATATATCTAGCTTAGTACTTTAGAAGCGGCAGCCCTTGTCCTTTTTATACGGAAACCCGGGGGAGGTCTAAGGTTCTGCTGCGATTACTAAGCGCTGAACGCTATTACGAAGCTAGACTAGTACCTTTTGCTATTAATACCGGAGACTTTACGGAACCTTACAGGTACTAAATAGCTTACGAAGGTAAATATAGTTTCGGTATTTCATTAAATATATATAGCGTCGGGTCACGAGTATAAAATAGCCTTTCGTATAAGATTTAGGTCTTTTGAATAGCTCGTATATCCTTTTAGATTATCAGGAGCTCCGGCGAGTTTCTAGCGGTATATTAATAGTTTATTAAGGGAATAATTAGACGACTTTACCTCGGCTTATATAGATAATATAGTCGTTTACTCGAACAGCTCTAAAGAAGACTACTTCGAAAAGGTATAAACTATTCTCCGTAAGCTTTAGGATAGTAGACTATACTTAGATCCCGGAAAGAGCGAGTTCGCTCGTAAGAAGCTTAAATATCTGGGATTTATTATATATACCGACGGAAAAGGCGTAGGTTCCGATCTAGAAAAAGTAGTAGTAATTAAGAACTAGGCGTAACCTAAGACTTAGAAAGAGGTATAATATTTCTTAGGATTTATAAACTTCTACTGAATATTTATAGCGAACTACTTAAAGCTAGTAGCGCTCTTAATAGCGTTAATAGGGAAGAGTCGCCTATTCTCCTAGGGAAAACTAGAGGAGAAAGTATTTAAGGCCCTAATAGAGAAGTTTTATAAGGCTCTAGTACTTATATACTAGGATCCGAGACTTCAGATGTTCTTAGAGACTGATTATAATAGATTCGTAATTAGAGGTACTCTCCTATAAGAAAAGAATAGAGTCCGACGACTAGTAGGCTTTTTCGCTTAGAAGCTAAATAAAGCCGAAATTAATTACGATATCTACGATAAGGAGATACTAGTAGTAATTACCTACTTGAAATTCTAAGCCCCTGAGTTAAAAGTATATAGCCCCTTTATAATTTAGACGGACTATAAGAACCTTAAGTATTTCATAACTAAGCAATAGCTATCGGAGCGTTAAGTACGCTAGTATAAGACCTTAGCGCTATTCTAGTTTACCTTAGTATATAGGCCGGGGTCCGAAGCTATTATCCCGGATATCTTATTATAGAGGGAGTAAGATATATTAAGAGAAAGCGATATGAACTCGAGGTTCTGCAGGTTTTTAGACCCGGATTGCGTAATAAACTAGCTTACTCTAGAAAAGAAAAATAAAGTAAGAGTAGTAACTATATCGACTTAGCCGGACTATAATATAAACTCGAGGTTTCGCAGGTTTTTGGACCCGGAACGCGTAGTATACTAGCTAGCTTTAGAAAGAGAAAATAAGATAAGAGTAATACTTATATCTACTTAGCTATCGATTATACTCTCTAGCTAAGTCCTTACCTTAGATCTAGCGGTATCTAGAGGTCCTTTCTAGGATAAAGAATTAAATAACTTATAGGACGCTATAGTATAAGAGGATACGATATATTAAACTATACTCCGCTTATTATAAGATAGGGCCCGATCTTTCCTAAGTAAAATTAAGATTAAAATCTAAGTAGGCGACTATAGTATAGATATAAAGAACTATTTATATTACTATAGAAAGTTATAGGTGCCGGGCGCTCTGATTATACTAGAGTCCGATTATAAAGCGATAGACTCCGAGACTCTCGAAAATAATACTCTAAGGATAAGGCTTATCTAGTCTATCTACGACTCGCTAGTCTATAGTTATCCGGGGCGGGACTCTACTATATTAATACTAGGACGCTCCTTCTACTAGCTACTATAGTCGAGGCATATAAGATAATTCTTAAGGAACTATAACTATTATAGAAGAAATAAAATATAGAGGGAATATAAGTACAGACTCCTAAGACTACTACTAGTTCCTGACTAATTCTTCCAGGAGATATCTATAGACTTTATAATTAACTTACTAAACTCTTAAAGTAACTATTACCTTTAGGTAATTAAAGACTAGTTAAGTAAATAGGTAGTCGTCGAAGCGATACCTAGTATAAAAGCAGAGAAATACGCTAAGAAATTCATAGAATACTAAGTAAGAAACTATAGGATACTACGAGCGATTATAAGCGATAGAAGTACTAACTAGATAAGTATATTCTGGAAGACCTTTTATTACTTAATCGGCATATAATAAAGACTTAGCTCCGGATACTATTTATAAACTAACAGAGGACTAGAAAAGCTGAATCAAGATATCTAAGCTTATCTACGAAACTTTATTAACTAAGAGTAGTCTGACTAGAAAAGCTAGCTCCCTATAGCTTAGTTAGTATTAAATAGATATTACTACGCGGGCCTCGGGATAAGCTTATTCTTTGCTATATATAGGTACGAAGCGCTATTACCCGTACTATTAGAGACAGAACCCGAGATTAACTCCTAGCTACTATCGAGCGAATAAGCGGTAGTATTCGTAGAGAAGATAAAGAAGATTACTAACTTATACTAGTCGAATATAGCAGCGTCTACTTAGAAATAGGAGGATAGCGCTAATAAGATAAGGACCCTAGCTCTAGTATACCGGAAAGGAGATAAGGTATAGTTAGACCTATATAACTACCGGATAAATCGACTAAAAAAGAGTCTTAATACGAAGTATGCTAAATATATAATAAACGAAGTATTATCGCCGGTAGCTGTTCGTCTATCTAGGGTCCCTAGTAATATTTACCTAGTGTTCTATACGGATCTATTACGACTAGCGAGCTATAACCTATTACTTAGGCAGGTAACTAACGATAGTTAACCGGAGCTCGTGCTATTCGAGACTTATAAAGAATAGTAAGTAAAGGAGATTCTTTACGCTAGAGATAAATCGAGGAGAAAAGGGAAAGGCAGGGAGGTGCTAGTAAAGTAGGCGGGTTACTACGAACTTACATAGGAACCTATTGAAGACTTATCGGATACTATAGCTATAAACGAGTTCGAAAGCAAGTATGGAGATATTAAATACTATAATAGACCTAGATAAGTATAGGAGAAAAAGAAGAATAAGAGAGGATCCGATTAGTTTTAAGCGGGTTATAATTATTAATAAGGGGAGTTCGGATTTCTTTTATATTATTTTATTAATTCTAAAAAGTAATATAACCCGACGAATTTCCCTAGGACTCCGTTCTAAATAACCGGACTTAGGTAGCGCGATAAGTACTTAGAACTAGGGCGGGAGGGACCCTACTAGTATTATAGCAGTTAGCGACAGAAAATAAGCAGACTATAGGAAGCTTACGTCTAATCTTACTAGGCGATAATATTAGTAACTGAATTAGTAACTTCGGTAGCGATAGGGCTAAAACAAGCGGTTAGCGACAAAAAATAAGCGGAGTCCGAGGATAAGTATAGGGAGAGAAGACTAGTAGCTTAGAGAGGCTTTAAGGCCTTCTAGGCCTTGAGGACCTTATTAAGATCGCGGTAGGCGTTAGCGCTAAATAAGCGATTAGCGATAGAAAACGATTAGAGTCTAATAATTTATATAGTATCTCTATTAGCGGAGCGAGTCCAGATAGTATAAGTAATATACGCTATTTAAGGACTAAGTAGTTAGTAACGTTTTTCGGACAGAGCTTAGGATAAATATATAGGTTTTTATAGTTCTTGCGCTTACGAGAACAAGTCGTATAAGCGCGGGAGCGGGTAGACTATATAAGTCAGCAGATATCGGGCGAAAATAAGCGAGATCCGACTTATATTCTAGTCGATACAGTCGACCCCGGAGAGAGTATAAGCAGTATAGTAGATAATAGAAGCTATCTGACTCCGATTAGTAGTAAGTAGGGTATAGTACTTTTAGAGTAGAGATAGGAGATAGCGAAAGGGAAAGAGTAATTAACGCTAAATGATCTTATTAACTTACGGTTTATAATAGTTAGTTAAGAAGAAGGGAATTAGTCTATAAAGTAACGGAAGGAGGTATATATAGCTAAGATAGGGGCGTTTACTAATTCAATTGATAATAGGAGGGAGAGTAATAATAAAGAAGCAGGAAGACGTATTTAGCCTTATTATTATTATTAGCGATAATAAAGAAACAAGAAGACGCAATAGGCCTTACTATTATCGTAAGCCGGAAATAAACAGAGGGGTTATATAAACAAATAACCGGAGGCCTTATACGACTTTACTAGTATTATTAATTATTCCTTTACTATCGGTTCGCTATTATACTTTATCGGTCTACTATTATTATTAACTTCTAAGCGAAATCAGCACGAAGCGAGAAAAAGAATCGCAGATATAATAGGCTCTGACTGCATATAATAGGGCGGGATGCAGGTCTTTAGAAGCGAACCCCGATATAAGAGAGGCGGAGGGAGGAGGGGAGTAATATAAGGGGCGAGCCCCAGGATTAAGCACCGGCGATACCTGTACTTACTAAGCCTAGCGGCACCCGTATGTTTTCCTTCGGAGCTAGGCTAGAACCTGACTCTCTCTTGTATCGAACTTCTTGAATACTACACTTGACCATCTGCGTACGCGTTGCTCACCCGTGATAATATCTAAGGACTCGGAGGATTATACTACCTTTCGCACCTGATATAGCACGTATAAGTATAAGGTACTTCCCTTCGGACTCACTAACGGCCTAGCTACTTTTTAATATTTTATTAATAATATATTAATAGAGCACTTAGATAACTTCTGCTCGGCCTACCTTAATAATATCTTAATATACTCGGATTCGCAGGCAGAGTATAATATCCACGTTCGTAAGATTCTTGAGATTCTACGAGCTTATAGTCTTCAAGCTGATATTAAGAAGTCTGAATTCAGTATTACTCGTACGAAATTCCTTAGCTTTATTATTAGAGTTAATAGAATCGAAGTCGACCCCGAGAAGATCGAAGTTATTAAGAACTAGGAATATGCTGATAACGTCCGTAGTATATAAAGTTACTTTAGTTTCTGTAACTTCTACTGTCGATTTATTAAAGACTATAGTAGTATTTATCGCCCTCTTACTTTACTTACTAGGAAAGATATCCCTTTTCGCTTCGGAAACGAGTATCGGGAAGCTTAAGAGCGCCTCCGTTAAGCTCTCTAGTCGGCCCCGATTCTATATTACTACGATCCCTTTAAGGAAACTAGACTTAAAACCGACTCTTCTGATAAGGTAGTAGCTAGCGTGCTCTTATAACTCTAAGATAACGGTATATTTCACTTAGTCGGTTTCTTCTCAAAGACTATAATTAATACGGAGCTGAATTACCTAATATATAATAAAGAGCTCTTAGTGATCTTCCGTTCCTTTTAATAGTATAAGCCTGAGCTGCTAAGTATATAGAAGATAGTCCACGTCTATATAGATCACTATACCTTAGAGTATTTTATAATAATAAAAGACCTTAATATATAGTAAGCGAGGTAGGCTGAATTCTTTACCTAATTCCACTTTGAGATTATATACCGAATAGGTATTATAAATACTCTAGCTAATACGCTATTACGCTATGATCAGGACCTCTCTCCGCTAGAAGCTAGAAAACGCGCACTTCGGAACTAATAGCTAATCCTAAACGATAAGATCAGTAACGAAGTGCTTTAAGACCTCTAGGACTCGCCTATAATTACTAAGTTCTATTGTAAGCTTTCCCTGATAGGAACTCCTGAGACTATCCTATAAGCTGAAACTTATAACCCCGGCTTACTAGTAGAATTACTTACGAGTAAAGACGAAGAGTTCCTTATAGGGGAAGCTCCTAATACTACTGCTATAGTTACTTATGATATCGAGAACTATAATATTATTAACTAAGTCTTTTCAGCTAATAAGGAGTCTCCGGAGCTAGAACCTCTTCGGGAGGAGGYAAGACAGAAGTATCCYGACTATTAGTTAGTCCGCGGAAAGCTCTTCTTTTAAGGGCGTTTAGAAGTCCCTACTGAGCCTCTAGAGCTACGAATAGCACTTATTCGCTATATTCATACGTAACCGTAAGTAGTATATACTAGGAATACGAAAGTCAAGCTACTTCTTAGTCGTAGCTACTACTAGAAGGGTATAACAGTAGATATCATACGCTATATTACAAATTATAGCTATATACGGATAAAGGCGAAAAGAGATAAGACCCCTAGGTTCCTCTACCCCTTACCGATCCTAGCACGACCTTACTAGTACCTGACGATAGATTTCACCGAGTTACTATTAGACGAGAGTAGCTTCGACGCTATATTCGTGATTATAGATAGATTATCAAAGAAACTAGTATCTATTCCTTATTATAAAACGATTATAGCTAGATAGATAGCTAAGCTCTTTACTATCTAYTRGAGCTATYACTTYRGYATRCCCGATTCGATCGTTTCGGATCGTGGACTATAGTTTATTTCGAGCTTCTGGAACGAGTATTACTATATCTTTAGTACTAAAGTTAAGCTAATTACTACGTATAACCCGAATATCGATAGCTAGACTGAGATTATGAACTAATAGATTAAGTAAAGACTATATCCCTTCTATACTTACTATTAAGATAACTAGAGCTTACTACTCCTAGTAATAGATATTACGTAGCTTATACTTCCTTACGAGTCACTTAGTAATATATCTCCGTTTCAGCTACTTAATAGCTATAAAGTAAGAACCTCCTAGGACCTCGTTAACTTAATACCTCTAGTAACTGCTACCGAGGCCGTTAATCGAGAGGACGCTCTTCGTATAGCTGTTCGGATAATAGCTACTACGGAATTCGCTAAATCCTCGCTTAAGAGTTAATAGGACAAGATGGAGCGCTTAGCTAATCGTAGTCGCCGCAAGGTAGATTAGAGCGCTAGAGATAAGGTTATAGTTTCTATAGTAAATTAGAAGATAGATAGACCTTCTAGGAAGCTCTCTGATAAGTGGTACGGGCTAGTAGAAGTACTAGAAAAGGTAGGGGAGAGTTAGAAGCTTAAGCTACCGGAGGAATAGTAAATCTATTCTATTTTCTACTTATACTCGCTACGTAAGTATACCGAAAACCTACTACTAGGACAGGTATAATAAGCACTAGTACTAATTCAGCTGCTTCCGGAGTAAGACGAGTAGGAGATCGAAACTATCTTAAGCTTAAGAGTCTCTCGTGGTACCTTATAATACTAAATCAAGTAGACAGGAGCTAATGACGATCTCGAATGGTACTCCTGCTCAGACGCTATAATAGCCCCTCACTTGCTTAAGCGTTTCTACCTGCGATACCTAGTAGTAAAAGGACTACTACGACTCCTCCCGAAGTGGCTAGAGGCATATAATAATAGTATTAATAACTATAGCGAATTAGAGGACGATATACCTATAATAGCTACTGCTTATATATAGTTCTTTAAGAGAGAGGGAGGGAAGTAGCGTTTTTACCGGATTTTTCAAGCTTCGAGGACGAAGCCCTTCTCGGAAGGGGGGGGTAGTATTACAGTCTATACTATAACGGCCTTAGGCTCCTAGGCATCATAGCAGGCAGGGCTAGCGGGATGCGGTTAGTGCGTACTAGAGRATRATTAGTYAGYAYAGCCCTACGGTTATACCTAGAGAGAGAGTCGAGAGTAGAAACCTCCTCTCTATCTTTTCTTCCCTTTACTTAGCGCACCCTTAAGGGCGAATGCAACTCGTTGTCGAACCCCTGTGCCTCTGCCGTAACACTAGCGCGTAAAGCTTAATATTTAACACGTCGTATTCTGTATGTTTCGAGGTTAACTATTTTTTAACCTTTCTAATTAGTGTATTCGGACCCTTCCCTTCTTACATACCAAGCCTAAAGACCAGGTTAATAAAAGTGAGCAATCCTAGTTGACTATGACTTCCTATACTCTCTCCTTGATATAAAGTCATTTTCCATTGTTGACAGACAGTTTGACCACCCAATTCTTAACGCGCCACAGACTTCAAAATTTCCGAAACGCTCAAAGCGTCCGACACCTTCGGGAAACGAGTGAGACTGGAGCTTTGAAGGCCAACTCTGAAGTTCAAGACCTGAAAAGAGAGGGTGGAGGAGGACTTCAGTGTACACGCAACTCTTTGGTTTACTTTGGAATACGTCAGTGTTCGGCGGTATAAGTGCCTTGACTTTCACGTCGTCTTGTTGTTTGGAGGAAACAGCATGATCACTTTCTTTTTTCCCATGATCGGTAAAAGCCCAGGAGCCTCATGATTACGTTCCTAGCCCTCGAAAGGGTTCTTGTCATCTCCGTTCTGCTTCAAACTTTCGCAGGAGAGGCAAAGTGACAACGACCTCGATCCAAATTGAGCTCACGCACTTTGAAGGAAATCACTTTGTGAAGAATACCATCTGATTTCATGTGTTACACTCATTTAATAATCCTTTGATATCCCTATCATATAACCATCATTCACTGTGGTTTCTTTTAAACTGATCTTGACAGCGTCTCGTGAAGAGACACGACCGTAGCTGAGAACGGAGTGTGCAGTCCAGCTCGGAAATTGTCATAAGTCTCTCCTCCGTAAATCAACAAGCGGTTTGGGTACTTCTTGAAGATCTGGATCGCTCTCGAGTAAACAGCACCTGCCGGTGTTCCGTGTTCCTCCCACTTATCCAAAGCACCACCAAAAGAGTTCGTGTAAACCTGTGGTCGGTCTGCGTCCGAGACGATAATAGTCCCATTGGGCCCTCCGAGTGAACTCCAAACCACATAAGGACTTGCGTTTGGAGCAGACGTGCCATTGAGGACGATTGGTCGTCCAATAGATTTGCCAAACTCAAGAGGAGATTTTGCCATCACGTAGTAGACAGGGTAATTTACTCCATATGAAGACGAGTTGCCGATTGGAAGTTCGTGGACAAGTATCCATTGGTCGAGAGGTGGGATATAAGCGACAACAGTCATTCCTGGTCTGGCAATATATTGTTGGTACGCAACATCGTTGACGATAGGTCCCCAAGTCTTAAGATCGAATGATGTTTGATGGGCTAACTTCTGGCCGTGGAGACGATCCCGTTGATCTGAGTAGTATGCAACCAGTTCTCCTTTGTAAGGCCTGGAATGTTAGCAGATTCAAAACAAGAAAATCGCTACCCTCACAAGAGATATGGCTCCCAGATTGGAGTTGCTACTTGGCGTCAGCGTAATTTTACATCATAAGACGTGATGAACTTACCTCCATTTGTGGTGTTTGGTGGTCCACCTTGAGCGATGTGGCTCACAAACTCCCAAGATCGTGCTCCGTCTGTGCTAGCATAGAGATCGATCCTCGTACTATTGTTGCTCCAACTATTACCAGCTGCCATTATCGTGCCTGCTTTGTAGTCACCGATATCCTCAGTCAGTTGAGTCAGAGCAGGTTGAGCACTGAAGCCCCATCCATTGACCTGATCTCTCAAGTCTGAGATATATTCCCAGTGCGCGCCGCCATCTTTGCTTTCGAATATCGGGAAGTACGACAATCCCTTACTTCCTTGAAGAGAAGCTGTGGCGACAACTGTGCCATCATCAAGCTCGATGAAGCGTGGGTAGGTGATGGCCTCCTTCCCTGTAGTCTGGTAAATAGTATTGTTGTTAAAGTATCCGAATGGCTGTACAGATGGGACACAGGTATCAGCAATGGTCTGATACGAAAACAGAAGTGTGGCCAAGGCAAGTAGCTGCATTTTGAAGGGCTGTTCGGGCGTGGGTCATCTTTCAAAAGTAGGGTGAAGATGGCATGTTATATACTGTGACGAGATCTCTATAAATGGCACCTCGGTGACCTAACCCTTCTTTGAGAAACGTCATAATGGGAAACGAGTTCGGGAATAAGATATTACGATGCTGCACCATGAAGTTGCTCTCAGCATATCTTTCTTCTCATCTCCACATCTACGACCGGGTAAAGTCCATCTGGGAAGCTCGTAGAGAGACACCGGCAAGCCGCAATTGCGCTCCAATCAGGTCTTCATGTACAGGTGATCTATGAAGAAACTAAGCAATTATTAATGAAGCGAGCTCTGGAAGAAGTTTTGGAAAGATCGGATAGATGGTTGCGGCTTGGCTAGCTGGATAAATTCGCCTGTCAAGTAAACATCCTCACCGTTTGTCCAGCCGGCACAGTTCCTCCTGGATAAATGATCTCACGATGCATCCATCCACGTTGGGAAACAAATGCCTGCAGGGTGACATGCCGAGCCCGTCATGTAATGAGGGGATGAGGGGAAACGGCCGCAAACCAACGAAATCGACTAGTCGAGTTGACGGCTCGTAGGTTGTACCAAGAAATATTTCTGGATTCTAATAACGGCAAGAAGAATTACTATGCACGCAATTTGATATACCAGTATCAGTTCAAAAGAAACATCAATCTCTCAGCACGGCTCGGTTGCTTTCAGGCTCTCAACAATAACATGCCATTTTTCGAAAAGATTTGGGAACTTTGCCATTAGCGGGTAGGTAATTTACAACGCGAAGTACGTGTAAGTGGGTATTTTGAACTGCTAGATTGCAAACGCTTATGCTCGTCAATGGGCTGAGAAAGTGTTTCATTTCCTGTCTGTTTATCCGCTCAATCTGCAAAGCAGCAAGATGCAAAAAACGTGACTCGTTGAACTTCAATGCAGATGCCTAGCTGGCAAGCTTTGTTGCCGTCCTACTCATGACTTTGATGAGCTTGTATAGGTCGAAAGCCGCTGGTCTTGAGGTAAGGAAATCGATATATCAAGCACGTGGGTAAGCCTCGGCTCAATCGTGACCTTGCTAAAAGGAATCTGTCATCACATTAGAGCTAAGCGAGATAATCTAGAAGGTCAAAAGAATAAAATGTTGTTATTTTTAAGCGTATTCTGAAGCGTGCCCTATTCAAAAAGAGAGAGATCTCTACAATTTTAATGTATAGATGTATTAGTCATCTCTAAGAGTGCGAACTTGGAGGTAGGTTGTGTGGGTAGTATTACTAGAATACGTCTATACAAATTACAAAGTACAAGATAAAGTTGAAGTAGTAATTCGTGTCGAATAGGAACTTTTATTTCATGAGTATAAATGTTATTGTGACATAAAGCCTTCGTCTTTAATACATTTGATCAATTAATATTATTATTATAATCTAAATTATCTCAAATAGTATTTTGCGTGACTCTATAATATTAACTATTTTTATCTGAGATGATATATCTAACTCAATACTTTGATAGTATAAATATACTTAAAATTACTGACTTCAAAGTTTCAGGCGTCTTAAGATTAAGAGTTCTTTGTTCTTAAATATATCAGAATATTCTAGTATTGCTATGGTACTAGGCTTACCGGGGCTGGTAGCATGTTATTAGCACCTATATATTTAGCTACTGATTCTATAGAACTTCAATCTATACGGTCGGTTAGACTTATCACTATGGCTTATTGCTCAAAGAATGATATACTACAAATTCAAGATATTATCCCTTTCGTAGTCAGTATATCTATGAATATTAAACGTAAAAGTAATATATTCTACAAAATCATGATCTTTCTTTCGCGTTTATCAAAAGAGAACTGATTCCTCTCCTATTCTATCACACCTTCTGAAGGTTCCGGACAGCATCAGGATAGTGCTTACCGCTTTTCATTCACAACATTATATAGCCTTAAAGATCGAGAAGGACAAGCGATCGAAGTCAATCCGCGATAGGAAAAGGGGAAAGTACGTTAAGACGAATTTTGAGGCAGGTGTCCTGTGAAGACGCAAGATAGAGAATTGACAGCAAAAGTCGTCGTGAGAAAGAGCAAAATCTTTTGTCGGCCACACGCGTGCACTTAACCTGCAGTCTCTGTAGTAGTGATCAACGCAGACACAAAAGGCATGGAACTGCTAGCTTTCAACGGCCCTTCTTTACGTTCTGGACATCCGAGAATCCAGTGCAACGGAGCATTCTACATGCTAATAAACAAAACTTGCAGGTTGACCATGTCCAGAGGCCAAGAACTTGTTCCAAACTGTGCTCTTGTTGAGTGTTTTAGAATTCCCCGCCTTTAAATAATTAGGATCCATATACCAGGAAGATTTACCACTTCCGTCTCGATTGTTGTCATGTGGTGGTGAATGTGATCAGATGGCTTGAAAATCCAGTCATGCACCGTAAGGAGTCCATATTTTGCGCCAACTCTGTGGACAACTAATGATTCCAAGTGATGCTTTTATACTTGAATTTGGCAGGAAGAAATATGTCGATACGTTATTGTTATTGACAGACTGTCCGCCAGTAGTTTGGTCCTTTCAAATTTCACTCCCTCGCAACAGTTCCTAAATTATGGCGAAGGATAAATTTAGTGCTACTGGTATTTTTGATCAAATCTATATCTGTATCTGGCGCGAAATACTTCTTTACAGTCTGTAATTCTGATGACCTCCGGTGACACAAACGCTGTGTCTTCGGTCAAGTCTCGGCATGAGAGTATCTGTGGGTTGTTGGCATTTCTTAAGCTCCCTCATGAATCATTGACAATTTTACAGACGGTAAATCGTTTGATGGCGTGTTACGTACTCGTGAATTCAGATAAAATTGTAGGATATAACTGTGATACAAAAAGAGGCTCAATCAGGCAGAGGAAGATAAAGATACAAGGCTAAAAGGGTGGGAGTAGTTTATCGATTGCCAAAAGTAGAAATGACTGCGGTGTATGAGGACATGATTTCCTAGAGCTAAGCATAACTGAGAAAGCCAAAGGGACAGCACACACACACACAGTTGACGAAATGCAATTTTTGACGTCTATAACTGCTTCTTGTATATTCCCAGTGAAGTAGATCAGGGGGTTAAGTCTCACAATATTTCTATTCACCGCCTTCTATCGTCTACACTAGTCCCATCTAACTCAAAAACGTAGGATACCCATCCTCCATACCTCTAATCCACATACACCATGTCCTAGACTTTCGTTTCGACTTCCTTTCCAGATTCGCACCGTCGATCTCATGCGCCATATCTGGTCCAAGTTCCGCAATCGTTGTCATACCATCCAGCTCCAGGACCTTATCTCTCCTGACTGAAGTCTTAGGTGCATAGCTCTATGAGTTTCGGGCTGACAGAAACTCCCTTGATCCGTTGTTTCTCTGTCGTCGCCTAAGAATCAAGAATATGGTGACTGCCAGAAGTATGATTATGAAGGATTCAAGCGTAGCCCCGAGCCCGATTCCAACTTTTCCAGCAGTACTATATCCAGAGTAGATGTGCTGATCGGGGTTGGTGAAGTGTGTAAGACGGCTGCGAGGATGTTATATCGGAACCCGAGGGTTTAGATGTCGAAGTGGAGGAAGGCGAGAGTGCTTGAGATGCCCAGGACACAGGCGAAGGAGTTGTAGACAAGGTCTGAATTTGAGTCTGTGTAACTAGACCAGTCGGTCGTCCCGTTAATGGTGTCGCTACCGGTAGACCACTCTGCACCGCCGAACACACCTTGAAAGCATTTTGTCTTGCGGTAGGAATAGCATCAGCTCCTGTACAGAGGCCGTCTCGGATTCCGATATCAATACAAGCTCCAGATAAAGTGCCTAGTTTATCTCCAGTTGTGGTTGTTGCTGAACATAGGCATTCGAGTGTCGGGTTTGAAGAACATTTGCTCTCTGGGAATTGTTGCTCGACTGAGGATTTGAGGCATGGCTGTGCACGTGCTGGTAGGAAGGGGGAAATCTCAAAAGGAGAGAAACAGAATACGCATTTTGGGGAATTGATCTTCGAACAAGCATTAACCACAGCAACAATGAGTTCCTGCCCACTGGTCGCATTTTGGCGTTCTGAGAAGACTTTGTCGGGTCGACATAAGAGGAGATGCCGACGAAGAATAATCAGAGACTAGATGTCCAGCATCCTTTACTCGTACATACAGAGAAAAAATAAGAATTGTTGAAGATTTTCGTAAAATTACAATAGATTTATTTCCAGAATGAGAAGTAAAGATGCTGAAGGAGACAAAATTGTCTAGAAGAGGAGAAGTGCCATTTTGACTCCAACTTTCCATTTTCCACCAACATGATTGGTACATGCAGTAAAACAGCAGCTCCATCAGGTTTCCATCCATATATACCATGCTTTCATAGAATGACCTATATGTATTCCTTGACTTGTGTGACCCAGCGCTTGTAGTACGGCCGGCGTCTACAGGCCATGTCTTGGCTGCAGCTCGAGCTCCAAAAACAAGGGATTGTGAAACGTCGCGTGAAGGCGAGGCAAAATGAGACAAAAGATTGACTCGAGATGTTTTTTGGTACATCTCCATCCACTTGCATTGTATAGGTTTGTTATTAAAGTTTGTAATTGTAGCGTCACGTGTCGAGGTCCACATTATAAGCGATGCCAACAACGTAAATAAACAACAAATCGGCTTTAATCTCGATTCATAAATCAGGTCTTCTATTTTCGATTACAATCTCCTGATCATTCATTTCAAGATGAGTCCATATAAGCTCCAGGCTACATGTATAGTTTTGGTAAGTGTCTGTCATCGAGAGAGGACATCGCACTGGCAAAGGCGTGAATTTAGGTGAGATGGAAGGCAACATCTCAAATCACTCGCTCAATAGTTTAATAATTCTTTCTGGATGAAACTAATCCGAAAAACAATTATTTAGAGGACTAGCTGCTGCTGCTTGTCAAAAAATAATATTGTGACTTGCGACAACCTGCTGTGGGACTTCCACCTTGTACCGAGCATCGCAGAGCCAACCCATCAGATCCTTTGCATTTTGATCGGCTTTAGTAGGCGATATTGCAAGCGTTTCTATTCCGAACGAAAGACTTTAAACTTTCAACGATCTACATCTAAGCCTTCGGATCACCTCCTAACGGAAGCTAAGCTGACCCGAAATCTCTTTGTCATCTTCACCAAAATCGAGCACCGAGACCAATGAAACCCGTGCAGTATGACTTTTCAGCTATTATCTTGGATCGTGGGACCCGAAGACGTGCAGAATTAATGATCACATCTTCAAAAATTGAAGTCCCGCCAGCATTTGCAAAGAATTTAAAGGATGACGATACATGACAATACAAGTGGATGAACCGAAGTACAGACTAGGTAATTTTTCAAATCGACACCTAGCTGACAAATCCCGTATGTCAATAATTGCGTGTTGAGAGATCAAATCCTGATTCGCTCGATGAACCTGACTCGTAGATAGGGAGCCGTAAATCTCGATGTTGTATATCCATTTACTATAAAGCTCTAATATGCTATGAGATCTGAGGTGTAGTTCTATGTTCAAAAGGCTCAGATCACAGTTTTTCTCCCCAAATTTTGTATGCATGCTAGTAGATGAAAACATGCGAGGTTTGGATTGACAGTGCCGTCAAGATGCTCGAACTCATACAATCCCACATATATTGCTCTCCATGACATACAGGAATGACAGTGCCCTATGCATAGGAGTCTAACATCTAAATAACATGTACGGCGATTATACGATGATCATTGTGTCAGCAAATTGCTGCAGAAGTCGTACCAGAGGCAATCCGAGAGTGTCCTGATCAAGAATTTAGCTCGCAGTGGCGGACATGTACAAGTGGTCTTAATAGTTTCTAATCGAACATGGAGCCGTGAGAAAAAGCTGCTATTCTATGGTTGGGTAATGTGAGTGCTGGTATACTCGGAGAATGAGCAGTGATGGGATAGTGCAGTCCTGTTTCGAAAAAAAAGCCAGGAGCCTTGGAGAAGATTAGCGGTAATTTGGGTGTGGAGTAATAACCTACGGCCCTTCGTTCTACCGTTGCTGATTTTCATCTCACCATGAGGAATTTTACGACGCTCTGAATTGGGTACTAAGACTCAGACATACCGTTGAGAGGTAAGGGGGAGGTAGAAAATTGTCGATGATTGTGTATCCATTTTGCTGATACCAGCTTTCAAAATTCAACGTATTCCAGCACAAATGTACGTCGTAGGTCATTGTATCGTAAGCTCTTCAGGTCCGGTCCCATGTGGCCCCTCCCCGCCAACCTTTAATACTTAGCATCCACCCCCCCNCCCTCCTCCCCCACCATCGCCTCCTCCCCCTCCTCCACCTCCATCTCCTCCAAACCATCCTCCTCCCCCACCATGATGTCCGTGATGTCCATGATGACCACCTCCAAATCCACTGCCAGAATCGACATATATAGGCGCGGCAGCAGAATGACCATGCCGGTGTTTGGTTTTCCTATTGAAGTATTTGAGTACGATGTCTTGAATGGGGTTTTTATGATAAATCGCAAAGCGGAACATACCTCATAGGAGCAGCAGAGTAAGGGTTATAAGGTCTCGGCCCCACGCTAGGGTGACCATAATGCTGCACTTTGGGTTTTCCTCCGAAACACATTTCGATTTTTTGTGACTTTTATTTTCTTAGTACGTTGAAATGCGAAGCTTTCGAGTTGGAAGATGTCGTGGTATTAAACAACTTCACGTTTCTTCCTTTCGCTCGAATACTACGTTTTCGGGAAGACGATCTACGGATATGCAAGGTAAGCCCTGTGACACAAATAGCAGGGCTTTCACGTAAGGCTGAACTGCCATGTGTGACACCGGTTTAGGATGCGTGATTGGTCGCTAGACTGCGCCTTGCTTGATAGATGCGATAAGCACGTACTTCTTGAAGCTTAAATCATGCGCAAAGACTATGATTTGTCCGAATGCGAGCTCCAAATTTTAGTCGCTGGTCAGAGGATGGGGCTATGAAGATGAAGGGTGGCTGAGGGGGACTAGCCCGAAAGTAGTTTCTTTGATGATTGTTGTGGTCGTTCGAAGAAGCCTACGATTCCAGGTAACTATTCGGTAATTGTTGTAGTCGGTTGTATGATATGAGAGTCGTGTCAAGAATGTGGGCTGAGACTGACATATATTTGAGTAACCCCAAACTTATTTATACTGTGATTGGAATAGTTGTTGCCTAAGATATGTGAAAAATCCCAAGATTTGCCAGATAATTGGAAATGTGCTGTTGTCCTTGTACTGCCGAATACTTCATCCCAAACATCTGAGGGGACCAATAACTAGGAGATAAGGAAGCATAATTCGTTAGAATGAAAAATTCCGGCGTTTCCAGCAATAACAAGACTGAAATCAAGCGAACATAAACTGCTACCTCCCCTAAACAGCCGTAAGTCGTAAACACAATCATAAAAGCCGTGGCCGGGAATTTCGGATTCTTCCAGCAACAACAACAACAACAACAACAATAAGCTCAAACAAGCAAATAACAAGAAGAAAGTCAATCAAAAAGACACGTAGGAAGCTTGGAGTCCCCTGCCTTGCTGCTAGTAATCAATAGGATTGCTCAAAACGGAATATTGGATTTATGTCCAGGTGTGAGGATTAAGTAACGTATATTTCGTTGTTCTGGAGGTAGGTTGGTATAACGGGTCTTCTGGTGTGGTAATTCTGCAAGGTGGCACTAGGGTAGAAGTTGATTTTGCTGCATCAAACTGTGATGGCCAGATCTCTTTACTTGTAGTAACCCCGCCTGCCATCTTGATCTCGATCGTTGTCGCTTCCACGACGTGCTCGATGTTGAGCATCATCGTTCTGAGCTTCTTCCTCCTTGGGGTAGGTGTATTTCACCAGCATCGAGATTAGACCGATGAGAGGACCCGCCTGTCGCAGGATACGGATCGTGTTGAGCCGCCCCGCCTTGGTTTGTATGTGGGTCATAGTACGGATCAGCAGATGTAGCATTGCCGTAGCGAGGATTACCAGCAGCTTGATGGCTTCCCTCTTGGCTGGGATACACGTCGCTAGAATCAGTTTGAGCTGAATTTGGATAGAACGATGACCAAGCAGACCGTCCTTGAGACCACGGTTCATCGGCATATGTAATTCCAAGATAGCCTTGAGCCATGGACTGAGTAGAGGTAAACCTACCGGTGGCAGAGGAATTGGGATTGTACCGATAGTCAGCCTGTTGATAGTTGTGCTGCGAGCTTCCGCGGCCTGCAGGCGAATTCTGACTGTCTTGCTGAGACCACACTGACTGCGATACATCCGCGTATTCGTATGTCGGAGCGGTACTGACAGAGCTGGAGGTTACGTGACCTGAGTAGAAGGGCTGGTTATGATTGGATTGACCAGAAACTCCGCGATTATCCCATGCAGATTGCCGGTTATATCTTCCAGAAGACCCCTCATAATTACCGTGGCCGTCATTTCCTGGGTCTCGCTTCCTCTCTATGAAGCTGTTCCCTCCTGGGGCGGCAGGACCGAAAGATACTGGTCCATTTGATCTCCCCGGTATGTTTAATCTCCCAGTGGGTGCAATTTCATCATCGTCGGAGAACCCTTCGAGTTGAGCAGCCCTGTAGTAGCGCTTGAGTAATTTCTGGGATTCCGCATCAAGCTGACCAACGTCACGGACTTTGACTGATCAGAACGTCAGCGTGGAAAAATGCGATTCTCTCAGAGTCTGGGTCAGGCTTAACAAAGAAAAATGGATTCCCATCCAGAAAGACGAGACTTTAGGAATGGATCAAAACGTACCATTCGTCTCTACCGTATAGACTCTTGTGTAGTGGAGATAGGAAGGATCATTGAGCTTCTCGGCACCTTTAGATAGAATGATTCTTAGCGGCTCCTTTGTGATGCCTGGAACGGATCGCGGTGGCCTTGAACTACTGTAAATCAGGCCATGGTTATCCAATTTCAAGCCTCGTTTCTTATAACCTTTGCCACCATAAGTGGTGACTGGCAGACATGCTGTACGAAAATTTGGTTAGCAATTGCTTGCTCTAGGATGGCATGGAAAATAGGCTCTGAAGTGTCTCAAACAATGGGTTGCCAATGAGCTTGCCCAACACATACTGCAACTCCTCTCATCCTTTCTGACCACGACGAAACGACGAATCTTTGAGTAGACCTTTTGACCAAATTTGACTTGGTAGGTGACAATTGTGTTGAATTGATCATTCTCGCTTTGCATGGTGTCGTCGAATGGTTCTGTCCACAAAGTGCTGAAAACTCGACCTGTTCGGAAGAACTTTTTGAAGTCACTCTTCCGTTTGGTGTAATTCTTGTCAAGTTTTTCCGAGTCTGCCCCTCCGCGTGTGCCCCTAATCAAGATCTTGGAAGATTCAGGAAGATCCATGCTTGGCCGAGAGAAATCACTGGCGATTCCTTTACCCTTATCCTGGAAAGATCCAGTTTGGGTGTCATATTTGGACCTTGACAAAGCTAGTTCGTTGGTCATAATATTGTCATCCTCATAGGCCTCTCTGGCAGAAATATCTGGTTGTGAGTGCAAGGCGAAATTGCCTTCTAAAGTTTCGTTGATCGTCATTCTACCGATTGATTCATGTACAGGACTGGAAGACGTTCCACTAGCCCAATCACGGGGCGGTGGGCTCTTACTACTGTGAGAGGGACGACGAGCCGAAGCCGGTTTTGATCCATCGTGGCCGTCAACGGAGGCCTGGCTGTTCTCGGGACGAGGGCCTTTCGTAATACCTCCGCTGCTGTAATATCTCTTCGAATCGCCATGTCTTGTGGAAACGGGTTCATATCTACGTTCGTGATCTTCCACCAGATGCGGACGCGCACTACGTGACTCTGATTCTCTGCGTGGCCTCTCATTGGTGCTATATATTGAAGAAGTAGCACCGTAGGTCGTTGGTGGAGACGTTTCTGGGAGTGATTCTGGGATAGGTGGTTCGGAACGAGGAGCGTCCCGACGACTTTTGGCGGTTCGTTAGTCCATCGTAGACTGACATGGATTTGAAACTTACGAATGCTCCCGATGGGATGTTGATTCTCGACGGCCTGATTCACTTCTTCGATCTCGCCCTAGATCAGTTAGAATGACAGCAATTACCCTTTTAGAAAAAATCTGAACTTACCTGTCTCCTCGTACGCGGGCTCCGAACGCTTCTTGCCCTTGCGATCCGGCATCACTGTGGCGAGGCAGACTGACTCTGACTGCCGGTCGTAGACGACTGATACATCTACTGGCATGGTAAGTCAGGCTGCTGTGCCCTGCGACTGGGAGCTTATATGGGTTTCCTGGGGCCTCTAAGAGAGCTTATCGGAATTGGAGGCTCTGCGTTGCGGGGTAAATCAAGGGATAGGTGGCCATGGTAGCATTACAATTCCCATTGCGCGGGTCTGCTTTACATTCGAACTGCTGATTCGCCTCTCCATTCAAATGGCTGAAGGCTGCATCAAGGCATGACCTCATGAACAGACTGATAATCCATTTGATAGGCCAAATATCACATGTGAACTTGATCTCAATCTATATCGAATGCGCGATGTGAAAAAGCAGCGAGTGGGACATGTGGAAGGACGAAAGGAGGAGAGGAGGAGAGGAGGCTGCAGGAATACGTGGTTCATGTTGGCACCAAAAAAAAGCAGGTATAAGCGACTTGACTCGACAGAATTGCTCTGATGAAAGTCGAACAAGATCTGACCAGAAAGATTGCGAGAGGAATATATGATTATCTGCTGAAAAGCGACTCGTACTGTGTGTTCAAATAGAGTGACTTGCTTCACAACAACCGGGCGAGAGAGCTCGGGAACTCCCTAGAGCAATGTCCTTGTAAGGCTGCAGGTGTGTTACTACCCCCCCGTCAGCTTCCCTGCCATTATGGCTTCGGGACCTATTGGGCGGGCCCTAGCACTAAACCTTCTAATCTTGTTTACAGTATACCCTGGCAATATAAGCCACAATTACACTTAACCATAGACTCTCGTTACATCAAATGCAGCAAACCCAGCCAACCAATTCTCCACCGATCAAACAAGTGAGGCTCAAATGTCCGCATATAACATCACCCGCTCAGAAACACAATTTACCAGAGACGCGGCTCGGCCTCAGATCTTGCACTGCTGGCGCGGAATGTACTCACTCCTCCTATCTTGATCCACGTCCCCTCTCTTTCGAACACCGTTCAGGTACGCCAGTAATCGTGATATAGTCTATCGAAGCAGGCCACTGGTGAATCAAGGCTCTGGCAATCGTGAAATTTGGATGGCAAATGGCCGATGGAGCACCCCATACTCATATAGAGACGTGGCATGAACACGCAGCAGAGGTCAAAACCATACACTTGGTTCTTCTTGATGGCTCGAAGCCTCATGGCCAGGACTTTTACCAAAAACGAGAAGAAATAGGCCCTGCAGTCACCCAGAAACTGACTAATACCCAAGCTGTCTTGTTCGACAAGCTATTGTCCGAAATCAATCCTCACCGACTCGAGGAACATGACTTGAATGATTCGGAACACTTCAGAATGGTTCACTCCCCAATGAACACTTCGCAAGGGAAAGCTAGTGTCGGAGAGTCGCCTCAAAGAAGACCGCGAGAGGTTACATACGATGTGTCAAGCAACAGCCCACGTTCGACACAGTACCAATCGCGACAAGATTCAGCGTACTTTTCGCATAGAGGATCCTGTGAAGATGCTCGGCATGAAGCCAAGTCCGTTCTCAAGGAGAAGCAGCTGAGGGCAAGGGAGAAAGTTACGTTTCTTCGTCGTAATCTACTAGAAATGCGTTTGAGCAAACGAAGGAAAAGGGTCAAGCTTCGGAAACTACGAGACAACTTTCAGGCTAGTCTCGATAGTTTGACACAAAACATCAATGTACTTGTTGCCTTGAACAAGATTCCAGCAGAAATTGGCCCGCTGCACGACCGACTGCGTGCTGCGCAAGATGAACTGGGACCGGTCGAGTTTGATTATGAGGAAATGGAAGGCAGCCTAGAGTTGGCAGAAGACAATCTCGAATATGAAGAAGAGATGCTCGATAACTTGTACGAGGATGACGAGGACGAGTCTGATATTTCAGACCAATATTCAAGAGTTAACGTTGGGACCTCACCTCCCACGAAGCCTCCAAATATCTCTGAAGTCAGCTCACAGAGTCTCGATTCCGACGAAGACTTACTGCAAAGATACTTGTCCCTAATGGATCAAGCCCACGAGGCTCGAGACCAGTTGTTTGAGCTAGAAGACGAGTATGTTGCGACATCAGAAGATGCAAAGTTTCGCCAGAGAAACGGGGTTCCACTGACGGAGGAAATGGCTGCCATCCTTTCTGATTATCTTGAATGTCGTAGGGAGATCCTCGATGACATAAGTCGCTTTGATGATCAGATTTTAAATCTGCGAGAAGAATGTCTCAAGCGAGACTTTTTCGATGACGATCAATATCGGTATGTGCCTCACGACGCGCTGCGCGACGAGTTGGTGGAATTTGTGAAAGAAACGCTGGGGCGCTCACCTCTACACTCCGCGGCCTTGCATGCTAAGTATTTCGAACTCACCAAAGACTTTTCGAGCAAGAAGGATTCCGTAAACACCTGGCTGTTAGAGTGGGTGCAGGAATCTACTCTTGATATGATGATGTTGAGGTCATGGATATACACTTTTTGTCCAGGAATATCTGCAAATCCGGAGAAAACACTGGTCCAGATAGGTGACGACAGATGGACGGAATTTTCTACATCACATTGGTATACTGATACTGCTGGTATTGATACAGACGCCAATTTCAATCACAGCAGATTAGATCTCATTGCAGGAGACGCCAAAAATTGGAATGGTAGCAACATCAATTGGTCTCTATCTTCATACAGCAGTCTCAATGTAGGCCTGCATTACCATCCCTTTGTGGATTCGATTGTCATTAATAGCGGAACCGAATCTTATGCTTTCCAGAAACAAGATGAAGGCCCCCCTTTACCAAAACCAAGACTTGAGAAGGATACGACATTCTTTACTGCACTTGGAATTGATAAGGGGGCTATTACAGAGCAAGATCGGGATCCTGGTCCAACCGCTCTCGCTGCCGAATCCGAGCCCAAATCTCAGATTCATACTCGGTCTGTAGAGATCATTCCACCGATCACTACTGGTAGTGCACAGGAACCCACATTCGTCACAGACATGTCAGCACACCTTCCCGAACCAAATAAATCAACAACCACCACTGCCGCTAGATCTCAATCATATAATAGCGATGCCATCCTCGAATGCGGAACGGAGTCAGCCTCTGCATATACTGCGAAGATATCGCTCCCTCATGCCGGACATCCAACATCAAGTGACAACTTCATGCAACCATGGAATCACGAAACTGCTGGTGCACCAAACATCAAATTACCGTTTCCGGACACATCAATACCCACTCTCTCGCGACCACGGAGCCTCATTACACTTAGGAACCTTGAAGAGGATGATCTTGACAAGACAGTCTTGAGGAGTTCCACTCATCCCATCCGGAAAAGTTCCAGCTTTACAAGCAACTAGCTCACAATCACTCAATTGCCGCATAACACTGGTTCCCAGTTACCCATTTCATGAGCAACACACCCGTCCGTTTTCATCTACACTGCCCTCAAATATCCTGTACTGAATTTTGTAATCTTCTATTTGGCGTATGCTTTACAACGTAACCACTTGAGTTGCGTGGTGAGATTTCTCTATTTTTTAATTTCTTGATACCAATATCCTTACGACTTACGAACTACGAGTTTTGTAACACGAGGACCCCATCTTGTATTCACACATATATTTCGTTATTATGTAGCCTTTAGTTTTCCTTTCGGGCTGCCGGGCTGGCAATGGCGCTTTAATGATATTGTGGACATTTCAGAAACTCTCTTTCGGTTGAAGTGGGTTTCCTTTCGGATGGAGGATTTGCTAAGGAATATATCCGGATTGCGAGAATTCATATTTCTAACCCTTCATCATTTGTATAGTAAACGAAGAATCACATAACATATTTTCTCGAAACCCCTGGGCTCCGCGTTCGTAATGAGCAGCCAAACGGGCATACAAACCACGCAAAGTGCAAACAAAATGCAAAGATCGCATCTATCCACTTCCTTTGGAGTTCCAGGTAACATCGCCCGTCTTTCGGGACTGTGACACCTTCCCAATCCTACCATCTCCGTAGCTCTCGTAATACCCATACGAAATCGCGCCTCGGAAGAAGATCCGCCCCGCTCAGCGATAACCTCGCCCCTTGTAAAACTCCCAGCACCTGAAAACTTGTCTCACATCTTAGGAATAGCAACAAAAAATACCCCACGCAAAGTAAACTTTGCGTTCATATGCACCTATATGTTTCAGAAAAGATGAGACTTCGCCACGCGTTTGATTCTCGTATTGAAGAGCTCAAGGAAGCGACCATGTTGATATCGACAGCCTTATGTTCGGTCCACTACAGTAGCGGGGGCAAACCAGCCGCTCGGTACCGCTGAGGATCGCGATATCTGCCATTTCTGTCGGTTGTCAGCTGTCACATTTTTGGTCAGAAGATTCAGGGGCACTCAGAGATACTTGCTGAATCCCGGCCGTGGGGTTACGCCCGACGGACGGACGAGTGCCGGATATGACCTCGGATCGTGAATTTGCCGTCCAAACAGGGAAAGTCAATGCGTGGTTTTGATCTTATTGATGGTAGCCGTCCAGTGTGTTGGGGGCTTGAAGCAGCGATATGATGGACCTGGATCTGTGCAGATATATTGGAAAGACTAGATTAACAAGCCCTTGAACGTATTTGGCAGATCCAAGGGCATAATCGAGACGATAGATCTACTGGGGTATCGTGTTGTCTCGATTTAGAAACACCATTATTGTTAATATTGCTGCTGTACCCGTTGGAAAATGTTATGTCGTTCTGTTCTGCAAGTCTGCATCCCCTCAAGAAAACATAAGATTTTAAAAGACCCCAATTCTTGGCTGACTTCAACTTGTACGACTTACGGAAGGCGGTATTAAAAGGGTCGTTACACTGAGTATCGCGTCGCGAAGGGCCATGACCAAAAGCTCTTCAAAGCGGTGACACGGCCTCAAATAACGAAAGACAGATTTCTTGCAAGATAAACATGCTATGAGAAACGCTCGGAAAGCAATAGACTTTGCCGTACTTGAAGTCCCACGGCAATAGAACTTTGTATTCTGGCAGACCAAAGTCGACAACACTGACTACTAGTCATCATTTACGAGAATTGGATTCCTCCTTGTTTTCATACGGATTTCGCATTCTGATGTGCTACGGCAAACTTGGTAGTACCGGCTCCTGTCGAGCATCCTGGAAGCCAGTCTGGCTCATTGCAGTAGTGATTGCTTCCACTGAAGATGTCTACGTCGTGTAATGAGCCGGACCCTGATATTGTCCACTTTCTGGCAGGATTGTTATATTCAACAACGGCGTACTTCGTGGCTCTGAAGATGTTTCGCCAGGCTGCTTTGGTGATTCGTGCTCAATTTCGTATTGACCTATATTGTTTCAATCTTGCTCGCATCTGACAAATAGGTACCTATTAGCTGCCGAGTTCATGCGATATCGCTGAAAGTAAGCCCTCTAAATACTCCACTCCCACGGTAACCACTTGGAAGCTTCTTGAGAGGAGGATTGAGATAAATATCTCAACAGCGAAGTCCTGTTAAAATTCCTTTGATTACCCCATGACTAGAACACGTTGACATTTGTTGCAAAATCGATATTCTGTAAGCTGACGATATCGAGGGTCCATTTGGGAAAGTGAAACTGTGAGGACGCCTATGTATTACTCACTTTATCTGTTGGTCCATAGTCACGAGTTAGTCGAGTATGTACGCCGGGTGTTAACCGGCTAGATATATCTCCCTTTCGGAGTCTCGGCTACCTAGATTCTGTAGCCACGATACAACTGATACTACAACCATAATTATTACTGTAATTTGACTCACGCAGACTACTTAACTGTACGTACTACGACAGAGTGATACCAACATTATCCCAGTCAGATCGCAAAATCATCTTTGAGCCTCACTTGCGGGCAGACGCTCTACGACATGAGACAAGAATGCAGATCGATCCCTCGTGCATTTCAGCTTGAGCTCAACGACTGGCCAACATGAAAATCACTCTGCATTACATGAGCCACCTTAGAAGCCAAGTCATACTGATTCGCTGAAATACCCATGTCTCCAGTCCCGCTGCTTTACATCAGAAGAAACACAGTCAGATTACCAATGAATGGTATGCAGGGAGCGGAAGAATGTAACAGGTGACTAAGATAACCCTGTCAGGTATATTGAGTCTCCCACATCTGCAGGATCCCCACAAGTGTTTCGGAACTTATCACATTTTTTCAAAATCTGGGAATCGACGTGTCTCTGCTAGTCTGCTAGGCTGGACTCTATCACTTTTTGCTGTCAATAATGCATGACATAGTATCAATCTTGCTGATTGGAAGGGAGCAAATGCCCTGCGCTCTTACTATCCATTTCAGCTTGTCGCTTCGTGC
The DNA here is from genome assembly GCA_900074905.1 of Rhynchosporium agropyri. Classification (NCBI taxonomy): domain Eukaryota; kingdom Fungi; phylum Ascomycota; class Leotiomycetes; order Helotiales; family Ploettnerulaceae; genus Rhynchosporium; species Rhynchosporium agropyri. Next base: position 54,123 of record FJUX01000030.1, on the reverse strand, counting down.
CGTACCAACCCTGCATTAGCGACAGTATGGTTAAAAAGATTGGTCTTCAGGAGAAAGGGGTGGCTGGAATAGAGGGAGAATGCCTCATGAAACGGCTCGTGGACAAGGATGGCGAGCCAACAAGTTTTCAGGCTTTGGAACAAGCGTCATTTCAAGATGATGACGATGTGAGCCAAGAGATCAAACTTCAGAGTATGATGAATCCCTAAGACTGCTCCCGCTCTACGGGCGAAAGCACGAAGATATGAAGTTTTATGAACCTGATAAATCATCAGACTTCCTCATAACTAAAATAAATATGTGGATGTTAGTATCGCTCCGGATGTCACCACTTAAAGTCAATATTCTTGCGAGAACGTTTGAATATTATGGTGGAAAGCCTAATGCACTGTTGGAGAATGCTGTTCTCGAACTGTGGTTTTCAGACGAGATGAGCAAAATGACTTTGCCGATTAATGCAGCACATGAAGCAAGCAGCTGCCAAAACGGATATATTGGATATTAATCCACCAACATATCCCGATAAATTCAGCGCTGATAAATCTGGTCTTCTCGAGAGCTGAGATCTGCTGCGTATAAGAGGATTGAATTTCTCATTTACGAGGGTCATATCCCCCACAAGCTTTGTTTTCATACTTAGAGGAAGTTGCTGTTTCCAGATCACTGCGATGGAAGAATACTTCCGCTATTCTGTACTGCGGATTTCAATTTGTTAGCCTCCCTTGTTGTTTCCATACGACGGAAACGTCTTTTTCTCTATAAGATTGCTTTCTTCGTATACAATATGTAATGGGGGGGGNGAGGGGGGGATCGGGGATATTTTAATTTGAAGTTCAAGGCTACAATTGATGTATAAACTACGGCTTCAATCATTCCGAGATCTTTGGTCTTCTATCCATCATTAATTTAGATGGCAAACTCAGCTTTATAACCCCTTCAACTTCACTTACTGGTCTAGATAACAAGTGCCCTTCGCTTTCATGCTTGGGCCCTTTCCAGATCTACTTTTTAACCAGAATTGCAACCGAAAAGAAATACGCTCTTCCGCTAAGACGCTTTGTATTAAGATTAACACTGTGATCTCCATTTGCAAAATTGCCGGAAACAGTGTCTTGGAAAACCTGAGTTCAACTAGATAGGGGGATGTTATTACATGCCCCATGTACCTAAATGGCCTAGTGGTGGTATAGTAACGTTGTTCGAATGATAATGCTGCAATAATTGCAACATGATCCGTGGCTTCTTGAATAGATTAACAATATCATAATCACAAATGCTACCAGATCACGGCACTAGGACAGTTGTACTACGCCGCTCTTGCAGTAATCTTCAGGCTAAATAACCAAACCGACTATTGGTGCAGTTGAAATACCCAAAACCTAAGGCCTCTGATATATAAATATCTCGGCGGATTGTATGTCAGTTATGAAAGCTTCGATTTGATGAGAAGACCTGAATAGACAATACCAACGGACAGGTCAACGGACTTGGCAAGTGACGGCGGAAGAATTCCTAGGCCTGGCAAGTACAGGTATACTGCTTTGGATTCGCTGTAAATTTGAACGACCCGTTCCTCGGGACTTTTGTTGCGCAAGTAAATTCTTGCACTCTACTCGAATTATCCAATCATTGTTTTCATTTGAAGTGGGTCGACACGAAGTAAGCGAAACCCCACTCGACCTCGGGAATAGTGCACCTTTTCAGCATGCAGGCGCATAGGGAAACGGCATAGACCATTGAAGGAAGAATCTTAATTAACAGGTGTCTGAGGTACAGAATGCCTCGGCTTATAAGATTTGGGACTTATATAGCAGCTAGGTATAGCACTATTATTTACCTCCGGAATCCTCGCCTAGAAGCGAGACCCACTACAAGAACTAGAAACACTAAGCCAATCGGACAGCTTCTTTCTACAAGCCCACGTCTGGTATGCAATCTCTTTACATATAAATAACATGCCGATAGGGAGCGATGGCTGTAAAGTGACTAGCTGAGACCTGCTTCTGGGAGGGGGACTTCTATTTCTGACAGTTCTGTCATAAATCAAAATATCGACTGAGCCGAGCCTACAAGCTTTCTATTCTGCTAGCATTCGGATACGTTTGGGTGAGTCTAGAGCAGTCTTGCTTCGAACACTTGTCCCAGGTAGTTCTGCTAGGTTCGAGGATCAATGTCCAATCGACAGATGCTTACAGTCCTGCATCTGCGCGGAGTCATCGTCATGCATAAACAAGCTCAACGGCAGCTTGTGCAGGTGAAGGAGTTAGACCACTCAGGACTGTGGGAATCTACCCAATCAACCATTTGAGAATACGTCCTTGAATCATTACTAGCGAATATTTTGACCTTCATGGGTACGGCGTAGCAGACCAACAAGTATATGAAGAATGGAGGGTGAAACTGATGCACATTTCAGGTAGTAAGAAAATATCAGCTTGAAGAATCCATTTGCTTGACTTTTGGCAATACCTGAGCCCAACTATTATAAAAGCTAGTACAACACTCGTGATGGGCTACCAGGACCAGACGTGGCTACTTTTGTATGGCTTCATAAAATCCGAAGCAGATGGATTCATCATGGTTCATCCTAAAAACTACTCTATACAAAAGATACGCGGGGTTAAATACAATATTGCCTTTGGGGATGAAAAATCGGAAGATAATAGCGTTAAAATTCCACGGTAGCTTTGTAGATCTCACGGAAACTACGTGTTCATTTGTTCTGGATTGGTTCGGGGCACCTTCTTGAAAGTCAATAGAGGAAGATCGTAATCGTCCATAAAATAATTATGGGCACACTCTCGAGAACGAACATAGCCTCGTAAAAAGAGACTCCTATCATAAGGAACTACTAGTCTTAGCCTAATATTTAGTAGAAATTCTTGCTGAGCCTGACTCAATGCTAATATACGTTCCCAAGGTGGGCGCTCCTGGTTGTACTCGAGTTCACTCATGCCTCATCCCTCTCCGGTTTGTGAACCACTTATGTTTGTATAATTTGCCGACTCTGAGCACAGTCAGACAATGATTTCTCTACAATAGTACTAGCGTACATATGTCAGGCAACGTGAATCGACCGTGATTCATGATAGCTTTATGTGGGTTCTATAACACTGAGCTTGAAGATGACAATTTATAGTTTTGCCAACTCATGAAACTTGGCACCCATACCCTATGAAAATGTGTGTATAAAATTGTAACTGTCAGCAACTCTGCTATTCACAAATTTTAGACGTCAAGTAGACAGGAACACCCCTGTGAAAAATATAGAAATGCAAGCTTTGATTGCCACAACTTTTATCTCCTGTCTAAGACTTTGGGAGAACGCAAAGGACACAAGAGCAGTTTCTTTCTAGCAAGGTATGGGGCTGCCAAAGATGTATCTGACATCAATCCTCTGAATGCCTATTAATACCACCTACAGCACCACTTACTAAACTCTACTATCTCTAATGCCTCTAAGGCAATTGCTTTTCCCCATCCTCTTGATACAACGTGGACCGCGGATGGTTTCACGATCTCTAGTATCGGAGGAACTCGAGCTCTGCAACCTAGATTCAACCATGGATTCTGACTGGCATTGAGATGCTTCCGTTAAAGGACCTGCAGAGGAATGGTCGGCTACACCTCCAGGATCTCTAGTCTGCCGTAAAGTTTGGCTAGAAGATAGCGACGTTGTAATGGAAGATGAATCGATACCAGAGCTTGTCTCGACTTCAGCTGACGTGTCGCTATTTCCTTCGGGGACTTCTGATGCTTGTTGATCGATAAGGACTGAAGGGTGAGACGGAGGTCGCAGGCAAATCTGTAGCCTTTCGTTACCATTTGGCATATTGACCGACCGAGAAAGCTTCTTAGAGCATCCTTTCCGTATCAAAGAAGATCCAAAAATGAGAGCGCCTTTCTGAATACCCATCACCAAATCGCAGATTCTCGGGTTCATGCTGGCCTTCTTGGCGATTACCAGCTGCTGTTCATGATAAACAAAGCTGGTTCTGTTGTCATTGTGGCTGGTAAAAAGACCTTCACGAGTAGCTCGTGGACCAATTTGCCACTCGATTCTTTCACTCAAGCGAGACCCATTGCTGGTTTCTTGTCGATCGAGCCATGGATAGATAGTCGCACAAGTAGCCACCAGGTAGTTACGCCCCTGTGGAACTTGAGTCCAAGCATCACACAAGCTGTCGGGTCTGGTAGGGACTATAGGTTGCTCTAGACCGCGACAGAATATCACTGGAAGCGTTGGCTCGGTCGTTGCCAAGTGGACCCATGGCATGTTTGGCTCGGCTTGTGATATGCTCATTGAAGACTTCATGCCCTTGATATCCACATATTCCACACCATGCAGGAATTTGGGGGCACCTCTGTTGATAGCCAACCACTCACCTTCGTTGGACACGAGAGCGTTCTCGACCATATCAAGTGTGTTCCATATCTCCTTCACAAGATCACCGAAGCATCTCTCAGCCTCATTGCGAATTGAAGCGCCCCTGAAAATCTGGAGACCAAGACTACCCTGAAGAATTTCGAATGCTGTGACATCAGCTGAAGCAAATCTGAGGGCAATTTCTTGACCTTGAACATCCGAAAGGCTCTGATGGCGTCCTTCGAGAATCTGGTGGGCTAGTAACAGTATCATATCTGCCTGAGGAAGAATGTGTGCAGTTTTGGTCCCCGAGTCAAAAACCATGACTCTAGCGTCAATTTCGTCATATAAGGTATCCAAGATTTCTTTGTTTTGTGGCAATGTTAGACGTGAAGTTACAGCAACCGGTAGCCATGTTCTGTTCACTGTAAGCCCAAAAAATCCCATCCCTTCCGTGCCTGTCGTAATAGCGTGAGATTTCAAACGTGCTTTTCTGGAAATTACGTCCATAGCAGAGCAACCGATTTCCCTGGTCAAGTAGGTTTTCGTGGCGACAATGACCTGAGCCTCATCTGCCCAGCCAAGGAAACACCTTCGCTGAATAAGATCATTGATATCCAGGTTCCGATACCTGTTGACAAGATGTTCTTGACGGAGGACTTGGAACAACTTTCTTGCCTTTCGAGAATGACCGGAACGCTTGGGCTCGAGATGCCACTGTACTGATCCATCAAATAGCAAAGCTGTAGGTATCAAGAATGTCCGCAGCCCTTCCAGAATGAAACCCCCGTCATGTTCTACTAGATTTAAGCTCTGGCCCATCATTGCCATATTCTCAAAGGAAATGTCAAGGCCCTTCCCCGCCACCCTGGCTCTGACAGGAAAGCCTTTCGCGACCACAGTATGCGGAAACAAGGGGTACCAACAGCACTGTTTGTCACCCAAATCCTCCGTATCTTTTAAACGAATATGAATCATTGGCTCTGATTCAGGCGACTTGGTTGCGTCTATCAGAGTAGACGAGTAAGTCACTTTGGCGCTTGAGGATGATCGAAGGGCAGCACACAGCCAAGACATCGCTGATGCAGCTTTGACATGGATTTTATGTATAGCTGTGATGGCCACGGCTACTGTAGATAGTTCATCAATCTCATCTATAAGCTTCAAGCTCAGAACTAAGTGTTCATTTTTCCTTTCCTCTATGAATTGTGTCTCGTCAGCTATCATGTCTCGAATAAGACTAAGTGCTCTTACTACAGGGATCGCCATTGATAAGGCTTTGAACTGTATCGAGTAGCAAAGTTCCGACTTCTGGCCAGAGGTTGATTAAGTAATCTCCACAGCTTTGTGCTTCAGAGTTTTGCGCTTGGCCTGTGATAGTTAAGATATCTCTGAGACTCTGATTCTGGTCAAAATGTGACCTCAGAAACGAAGGAAGAAGCCATGAGATACGATACTGTATCATCAAGGGTAGTGACCGTGAGTGGAGCACTGGCCAAGACTTAAATAGGGCTTTCTTCACAGGCTCTGGGTTCAGAAAGAGTGTGAGATTCTCTTTCAAAAGTTGGAAGGCTACAGAGGATTCAAGAGTCGTCTCGAGGCTAAGCGATCCTGAAGCGTCTCCAACGTTGGACTCGATCGGGAGTTTTGAATTTTGAAGGGCTTCGAGACTATCGTCGCTGTCTGAGTCATAACTCATCATATTGTTCAGATTGCCGTCGTTTTGTGCTTCTGCCATATGCCCGCCGTCTCTCACTATTGTTCCAATGGCAGTTGCAGCCTCTTCGGCGTACAACCGAACTGCTTTTGCACACTGCAATGAGTTCTGTCGATTTGGGAACCCTTCCTGCTCAGATTCGGCTTTGAGATGGACAGAACATTGGACCAAGCACCGCTTGAAGTTTGCGCTAAACTTTTCTGGGGCAACCTTTTGAGAAGCCTCTTTGTAAAGCTTTTGCAGTTGTTCATCTTTGCTCAACAAAGCAATGAATCGCTCAGCTCCATCTTGCTGACTAAACCGAGATGATTTGGACGAGACTGATCCTATGCTACTGAATACTAGGCTCGCAAGACTTTCCACTGAGGAGGCTGAGACCGGGGAACCTGGAGCTGAGAGATTTTCTGGGCCAGATACGACTGTGATTCGAGAACTCGCTTCGTTTTTCACTGCCTCGTTATCCATCAGCCAGGTCGTAACTCGGCTCGTAGAGCCATTAGCCACTTCCATGGGCATGCCATTAGGACTAGACGACCTAGAAGCCTTCCCTGTCGACAGACCAACGACTTGAGCTTGAATATCGATATGATTGGACTGGAAGTCAAGGGACGTCTTTATCGCTTTTTCTATGCAATAGTCACGATCCTGATCATCCGGGATTGAGAGCCGCGGAGACAGCTCTGCTGTTGCCGGGTAGAATGGAGATGATTCAGTTGATTCTCGATAGTTGGGATATGTCTTCCCCTCGGCGCCCGGCCTGTAGTTAGACTGCAAATCATCTTGAAAGCCTGGTCGGCAGAGGCTTGATTTCAATGGGTAGTATTGATACTCATAGACAAACGGCCTGTGAGAGAAATTCGATACGTATTGCGGGTATGGAGACGTTGCTTTGAATACGTTGCTTGCTTCATCAGGCAATTTGGCTGGATTGCGCTCGCTCTGTTGTTGTGGAGAGCCATAGCCGGTAGGCGAGCCGTATGTGCCCCAGGTATGATAGCCAGATATTGTAGGCGAGTTGTGTTGGGGCGAATCTTTCCGGGGAAGATCACCAAATCTATGCTGGCCAATATTTGGGTGATACCCTGGCGCATCATCATAGGCTTCGAACGTTCTTTGCTGAGGATGGAAAGGCGAGATAGGTAAGGTGTGTTTTTCATCGTCTAGGAAAGAATCCATCTGCACTTCCCTATAATACCCTTTCAATAGCGTCTTCGATTCGTCATCGAGAGTACCGATGTCCCTGACCTTGACGTTGGTCTCGACTGTGTACACTCTCCCGTAGTGTATGTATAAAGGATTGGGAAGCTCATCTGCGCCAGGCGAAAGGGTCAATCTAAGGGGCTGTTTTGTGATACCGTCGACCTTGGGAGGAGTCTCTCGGCTGCTATAGATCAATCCATGGTGACTCAGGTTGATACCTCTCTTTTTGTACTCCTTCCCTCCATTGGTGATCACAGGAAGACACGTGCAGCTCCTACCATCAGTCTCAACGACGAGAAAGCGACGTATCGCAGAGTGGACTTTTTGCCCGAACCGGACCTTGTAAGTCACGATAGTATTGAATTGTTCATCTCTCTGTAGAGGATCGTCTAAAGGCTCCGTCGATAATGTACAAAAGACGCGTCCTTGGCGAAAGAATTTCTTGTAGTCCATCTTCCTCTTAGCATAGTTCCGATCGAGCAACTCCGTGTCTTCCGATGCCGATGTTCCTTTGACCACATGCTTAGAATATTCAACTGGACAAAACTCTGAAAGTGGATCTGTGGCCAGATTTTCTCCTCTACTGCTGGGGTTTACACCACCTGGGTACTGGCTTTTTAATAATGGCTCCAGCGTAGCAACGTGATCGGCCGTTCCATACCCGACACGGCTGAATAGACTCGATCGCCTCCCACTTTCATATTGGTCGACCAAGCTATCGCTTCTCGTAAGAAAAGGTGTATCTGTATCTTCGTCATGCGCACTTGAGTGTGGCAGCATCTGATTTAATTTGGGAAAATTGCCTGTGTGGTTTCTCGAGCTTTTTGGCAAGGACCTAGCAGGTACAGCTGATGAGATAGCCGTGAAGTTCTTTCCAGGTGCATCGAATGCGAGAAAATGAGTTCCAGTTGGAGATAACCCCAGGATTTCTCGATGACTGGAAAGTAGAAGTCAGGATGGCTCCAGTGGAAGAGTACTAATACTTACGACGCTGGTTGATGACCCTGTTTCTCCGTCCGAGTCGACGAGCCTTCCACCTCTGGTGCGACTACTTCCTATATTAGCTGCCATCAAGCTTTATCGACCTTAATACATACACTGATCCACAACCGTGGACAGACCACGTGAAGCCGCCATATCAACCCCAAGTGATACCTATCCTAAGTGTTCGCAAAATAACCTCGCAATAAGCAGAAGCCCCTTCGCATATCGTACCGATGATAATGAAGGCTTGTTTTCAAACATTGAGTTCGAGCGCCTTTCGACATGAAGAGAAGAAATTTTCACATGAGGCTGTGCTACTGTTATCGTGTTCTTCTCAGCAAAGCAGGGCGTGAAGCCAAGGATTGGTCATGGACAACGCGCAGCCTTACAACCACACCACTCAAGAGGACAGCCACCGGTGGCGTGTGTGAGCGAATCAATGACTGACAAAATAATTTCCTGCGTTGCAAGTGGTTTGCATATCCCCAAGAGGCATTTTGAAGAGGCAGACTCCAAGGAAACCCGTCAGGCTGTGGCTGCGAAGGGGACAGGACTGAATGTACTCGAGAAAGCTACCGAACAACCATACGAAAACGAGAATTGCCGTGTTAGGGCGAGGCGAATGGTGTTACAACAGCATAATTGTGATTTTGACATGTGACGTTACATGATACAAGAAGGGGCCGGAAATGTATATACACCAAGATCGTCAACAAACTAATCAACGATGCGAGACTTTTATGCCGCCAACCATTCCCATATAAAATACATGCACAACACATTACCACAAAATTAAGATGACTGATTCGTCCTTGCCTTACATTATGCCTTCTGGGTCTGCTTCTTCTGGTTCCTCCGCATCTCCTTCTCCCTCTCCTTCTCAAGGTACTTCTTCTGTCCCTTCGCATCTAAAGCTTTAAGTTCAAGATCTCGCTTGAGTTTCTTGGCTTTCTCACGCTCGACAGTTCGCTCTTCGGCCTTTTCGTCCTCGCCGGCTTTCTGAAGCTTGCGGATTGTGTCTTCGCGAGTAGTGCGCACCTTGCGTAGGACTTCTGGGCGGAAGTGTGCGGATTGTACAAGAAGGTCTGCTATGCGGATGAAGTATTGGAAGATAGGCAGAACGCTGCTGTAATCGCCGGAAGCTGGGGTTCGGAGGGACAGGTAAATTCGCTTCTTTGGGATGGTGTCGTCGAGTCTGTTGCGGTTTGATTAGTGTCGCTTTTAGAGCCAGCCTATTGAAACTTACGTTAACGGTTGGTCAATTGGCTGATCAGTGATGATCAAGTGGTTCAACAACTCGCCAGCATCCTCGACGGCCTTGATTAGCTCTGGAGTAAGGAGGAAGTCGGTTATCTCAGCGCTCTCGCTCATGACAGTAGCCCATGATGGAAGCTTTGGGCTGTCCTTGGTGGTAGTGATTGAGACATCATATCTGGATTCGCGAAGTCCCTTCATTGTCTCTTTATTAACAACTGCCCAGACAAATCCATCATAGCTGCTCTTGGTATCCTTGCGCAATTCTTGAGCTCCGGGGACTTGTCCAGGAACAGTAAGAGCCTCTCGTCCATCGAATGGGTAGAGAATAGCGTCCATCTTCTCCCCTGGTGCTTCCATTGTCTCGAAGAATAAGCTGAAGACAAACTCAAAGAGCATGGTAATGGGGCTGTAGCGCTTGTAAAGAGTGAGGTTGACATCGACGAAGGCAATATTCTGTCTACCACTCGCGTAGGTAGAGAACTGGTTGGGTGATTTCTCCTTCAAAAGATCTTCAGGAAGCTCAAGAGTCTCGCCAGCTCCCTCTTCCGCAGATGCTTTTCGACCACCAAATCCAACCAGCGCAAACTCCTTCTGTAGGACAGCTGCATGTGCGGAGATCCACGACTTAGCTCTCTTCCTATTGGCAGCCGTTCCGAGCAAGTGTACCGTTACGATGATACCGATCAAAGCCAGAATCACAGCCTCCTGCTTGAATTCGCTTAGGGAGTGACGCTCATGAACATTGTACCACTTTGTATAAGCTACGGGCGCGCCAGTAGGAGATGCTCCGGATCCCATGAAGCTGGCCGGAGAAGATGTCGCAGAGAAGGAGGCTGGAGCTGGTTCTGGAGCTCCCGCGAAGTCGGCGAAGTCTGTAGAAATGGGGGTTAGTAGCTGTCTCCCTCGATGCGAATGCGCCAGCAGTCTTACCAGAATCGCCGGCTGGAATTGGGGGCGAAGAGGGCTTGGAGCCCCCAAATATGGCTTGCACAATTCCTGCCATCGTGAAGGTATTCGCACGGGTCAATGGGTGGTTGATGTCCGTGTGAGGAGGGAATAAAGGAAGCTGTTGGATATGACCCAGCCTGTAGGTAAGGCTGGTGCTCAGAGTCACTAACACCAATTGAGCGTCGCTAAATAACTCGCTGCTTTTTCAATATCAACTGCCGCTTTGATACTTCTCAGCACCCACTTCCGAAGTCGAACCGTAGCCATGTCTTCGAGTGCGCTTGGCTTGCGATGTTGCTGCCCCTGCTCACCTATCTATCGACGGTGGATGAGAGATCAAGTAGGTTACTTTCGCTTCCATAGACGGCATGTTGGCTGACGGGACTATTTAGATCCACCGAAAAATCCTCCTTGATCAGGTACGTGCGAGATACAGCTTGTTTTGTACATCACGTGATGTAAACATAACCTTCATCTAGTCCTACCTTCCGACCCACGGTATACAGTGCTCAAGTTTCCAGGTTTCCAGGTTACCATGTAGACATATTAGAATGATTGGTGGCAGCTAATCTATTAGCAATTTACAGGCTCTGTGTCTTAGCGTGGCTAACTAACTATTGCAGTTCACCGCAACTCTCGATGGGTAGACCTGTTCGAACTTATGGCACGCAGCGTCGTCACTACACACCTGGCTCGTCACAGGTATTCGGTGTTTCCCCTGAAACTATAGCAGTATCTTCTTCCACTAGAAGTGCTGTCAGATTATCACCTGATGCACTGGAATCTTGGCCTCAAGTCCTCGAGACTCTGAATGAGATCAAGCAGGATCTTCCAAGACCGGAAGAAGCAAAAACTCAAGCGGAAGAATCCGAAGATGAGACAGAAGCAGATTTCAGCGAGTCCGAGGAAGAAGAGGAATCTACTGGATCGATCGAATCTGAAGATGACGGGGATTCGAATGACAGCGAGGATGAAGAACCATCAAGCGAGTCTAGAGACGATGTCGAGACGCTTGATTCTAGCGGACGAGGCGATGGTACCGAGACCGAGAAAGAATCTGATTATGATACATGTAAGTCTCACAGTATAGTGGCAAATACAGGTATTGACAGATTCAAGCATATGGAGAACCAGCTCCCAATCATCTTGCAGTCCTTGCAGACGCCTATGAACTCGATCGTGGAATACCACTCTTCATGTCAACTTGGCCTAAAATCCTTCCACCATCTGCAGAAGTCTGGAAGATCGCCGAGGCTTCGTTCGCAGAAGTATATCGAGTGACGACCGCTGATGGGTCATCAATCATTAAAGTACTTCAACTGAAAATACCAACCGATCCAGCGTCATCAGACATCGGAACCGCTATCAACGCAGCTGATCTGGTGTCAGAGATCCGTATCATGAATGTTCTCACTGAAGTCCCTGGCTTCGTTGGATTCAAGGATGCTCATCTGATCAAAGGTTGTTTCGCTCCTTCACTCGAAGAGGCATTCTATGAGTATATCGCCGATGATGGCGAATATGAACCTCGTGAAACCCATTTTCCAGATCCTGAAATATTCACGGAGGAGTCTATGTTTCTCGTTCTAGAACTTGCGGATGCAGGTGATGTTCTCGAGGATGTAGCTATCGAGAATATCGATCAAGTTTGGGACGTTTTCCTTGGTGTTTGTATGGCTCTCAGTCGAGCTGAGTACTTGTGTGAATTTGAGGTGAAGTAAAAGCCACAGCTTACCTGACATAACTGACGTCAATCTAGCATCGTGACTTACATGAAAACAATATATGTGTTCGGCATACCAATCCTACACGCAAATCTAAAACTCGGGATGGGGTTCTCAAATTCGGCTTCTCGGACTACGGTATCACCATCATCGACTACGGGCTCTCCCGTGCGAAACTCGAAAATGGCGACATCGTATATCAAGATCTAGAGAATGACCTAGAGGTTTTTCAGAGTTCAGGTACTGGCTTACCTGGTATGCAATTCGACAACTACCGTCGGTAAGTATTCGTCTTCATATATCATCAAAGAAAAAATTCGATAGCCTCTTCACGACTAATAGAATCTCCAGAATGCGCAATTATCTCCTAACCGGAACCCGCACCATGCAACCCGCGTCCTTCCACACCATTCCCATCACCTCGCTCCCATCCTCCGAAACCAACAATCACACATGGAAAGACCACATCCCATACAGCAACGTCCTCTGGATCCGGTACATCCTCTCCTTCCTCACCAAACAACTCAAAAAGCATTCTCCAGGATCAAAAATCAAGAAAGACCTCGTCACATTCGAGGCTGAGATCAAGGATATGAAGAGACGACTTGATGTGCGGACGAAAGTTGAGAATGGCGCTTTTGAGAGTGCGTGTCAGGTTTTGGATTATGTGTTTTTGAAGGGCTGGGTTAGTGAGGAGCAGCTTGGGGGAGCGGGGCTTGATAGTACGATTTTGAGTCAGTGAAAAGTAAGGAGGAAGTGACTAGTCGTTCAGGACATTTTCTCTGTTGTGGGCAGGGCGTATATAAAAGGTCGGCATAGCATTAGGCGTTCAAATCGGATCTCACTTCAACGGGCAATGTCCCCAAAACTCTTCGTGATAATGCTTGTCGTCACCATGTTTTCCCAACTAAAGAAAAGGTCTTGGTTGAATACACTAACATTGGATGTATCACGTGACCGCTCCTCCCTTTTCGCACGAATCCGAACTCAGCACCTTCAGTCTCAATCTGTCAATCATGGACGATGAAACTTGCATTCCCCTGTCTGAAGTCTACCTCTTCCCCAAGCAAACACTCGAGTGGATATGTGGAAATGATATGTATGGTACTGTAGCTCATCTATCTCGAGCCAGTGGAGCCAGGTGAGGGAGAGGACGATGGGAAGAATAGATGATAAGAAGAAGAATGCGAAAGGCAAAAGGTGGAAGTTGGACTCGGTTCGTCGTTTTTTGAAGTTGGTTGGAGGGAGAGGATGGGGATGGTCGTTGTTATTAGCTGGCGCGGCGTCTTTGACTGGGAGGGTGATGTATGGCGAGTGTCACGTTCGGTGAGGTCAAACGACGGTTTCTTTCGCTGCGTGGTTTTGCTGAGAGCTAGCTCGTCCGAGGTTTCGTGGTGTGTATATTTGGATTTAGGATACGAAGTAAAAGGATCAGAAGAAGCTTCGTAGCGTGATTTGAGGGAGTTCATTTCATTACGTTAGACTACTATAAAGGACTCACGAGCGGATCCAAACAACTATCCAGTCCAGACACACTCGACAGTGACTATTCCACAAAACCCACTCAGACCTTCAGCCCATCTAACAGCGGCACCACAACGGGCGCAGGCACATCCTTAATGCCCTCGGGCTCAACATAATCCCTCCACCCATTAACCCTCAGTCTCAACTTCCTACTCTCGGCATACACGACTCTCCTCATCCGATTCGTACTTCCCAGCGGCTGAAGCGTCTTCAATCCATGCCATCCATTAACCGTAATCCGATCATCCCACCATACCCTAAATTCCGGCAACCATGAATCCTGCGGCTCGAATTCTACGGTCGCGATTTCTTCGAACGGGTACTTGGTCTCGTCCCAGAGGGTGCCGATGTCGTCGACCGGTTGCTCGGTGAGGTTCTGAAGGAGTTGGGCGCGGAAGGAGTAGGTTACGCGGTGGGTGGAGTGGAATTCTCGGGTGTGTTGGGAGAGGATGTTGATGGGTGCGTCGGCAGGGATGGATTCTTTGCAGAGGGCTTTTTGCTCATCGGAGAGCGGAAAGACGCCGAATTTGGCGACGTAGTCGCCGAATCTGTAGGCGGATTGGGAGTATTCTGGCATGGCGACCACTGGATGCAATGTTAGCACCTCTGACCATATTGTTTATGGACCGACGTTTCCTTCCTACAAATCAAAAGGAGAAGAGAGCGAGAAGCAGACGTACTGTATTGATTCGGCAAATTCCCACCCATACAAGCCAACTCAGCATCCGGTCTCGCTGCACACTCAGCTCCAAACTTATCAAGCTGATTCCAATTCCTCTCCAAACTATCCGCGATCTCATTCGTTGTCTTGGGATCACGAAGCTCAAGGACAGGGTAGTTGTTGAAAGTGAAATCCTGGGTCTTCTTGTCTTCGCCCCAGATCTTCTCGCCTTCGATGCCGAAAATCTTCATGCCGATGCCACGGGGGGCGGGGACGTTGTCGGGGACGAGTTTGGGGGTGAGCGAGGAGTAGCGCATTATCACGTCGTATTCGCCGGATTTGGCGAACATGCCTTGGGCGAGATGGGCGGGGAGGTTGTCTTTGACTTTGAATTTGCCCATCACACACTGCAATACTTCCAATTAGCTATCGTGTCTTATTTCATCCTGTTCTTCCTCTAAACCCAAAGATCTAATATCCAAGCTGTTCCTCAAAAAATTGTGATCAGTGGGAGCGTTGGGACATACGCCTTGTGTCTTCAGATGAGTGCCTCGGAGGCAGTGATGATGCTCATTGAAATTCATCATCTGGAAACGCTTGAATTGGTCAGAGACTTCCTTGATCTTCTCTGCCTCACCCGGCTGAATGACCTCGACGCCTTCTGCGTCCCTATGTGGGATAGTTGTGTTAGCAGCCAAGCCTTCTTTTGAATCTGTACTGCAAACCATAACGAGATTGTGCATACCATTTGATATACTCAGGCATCTCGAGTGTTGTTTCCGAATGATGTATGTGGTGTATTACTTGATCAAGGGATCATAACGTCAAGGGAGCTTTCCAACAGCCAAGGAAAGTATTCTGAGCTTATATACCTCCATTCCCCTACTCCATCCCCCAACACCCGCCTCCGCAACGCCGAAACTAGATCTTCAACACCAATCTACACTAACAGCTCCGGGACCCTGGAATCGACTTGAATCATAGCCATATTCGACCATATTTGGGTCACTGGACCAGGACCGGCTCATCTAGAGCTCCGTAGCGTACGTTGTCACATATTGAAGTACTTTACTGCAAAGAAGCGGTAGACTCGCATATCATATCGGACCAACCCCGCATCCACAAAATAAGTTCGACGCAGCCTCACAAACAGCACTTTAGCTGCACGGCTGATGCTCCAGAGTACGCCGTTGATGGTCTGACGGGCTAGTAAATGACAAATTGTTCTTTACATGAAAGCTGATTGGAAGGGGCAGAGGATTCCCGAGATGTGTGCGGCTGGAGTGGGTTTTGCGGGGTAGACTAGTTTAGGGATGTTCAGTGGTTGTACCCCGCGTTTGGGTGACGGACTAGTACGGTACGGTACCAGCAATGAGACAAAGTGAGATCCAAAGGAGATAGATAGATGTATGAAAGATAATCATCACTAGATAAATTGAACGGCAAACGACATGAACATAGGATAGAGTTGGAAGGATGCCTGACTCAGCGCAGCAGTATGACCAGAAGAGGAAAGAGCTCGAAAGCGCTCTCCAGGCTCTGTGCCAGTACCGAGACCGAGTCAAGTCAAGAAATCCACCTGACAGTCCGGCCAACGTAACCGAGCGAGTGTATTTTGTTGACATTCAAGGGAGGGATGGACACAATTCCAAAGCCCTACGGTCCGGCCTGGAAAGCAGATTCTGCAACCTATACGAAGTGAAGCGAGACATTCCTAACGAGCTGCTCCTCGATTCCCCAATTCGCTTGCAGGAATACACTGCTGGTAGCCGATGAAACATGAGGTGGTGTCCCGCACCACGAGCGAGATGCTGTGTGATGGCCGTCACGGGTGATGGCCGAGGAAGGTATAATAAGTACTGGATGGAGTAGATCGACAGTAATGAATGGCAAGCGAACTCCTAACTCTTCATTGGAGATTCTTCTTCCACCTGGATACTTGATGCATCAAGAGGATATATCATCCATCATCACACCCTCGGAAACCACTCTTCCTTCATTCGATTGACAACCACTCACCGTATCGCGATCGATCTGGAGTCCAGTGCATCGACGAATCAAAGACCCTCCCTCCCTGCCAAACACAAAGCTCACAGTAAACATGCATCTCCAAACCTTGCGATCTCAATTCTGTACTAAAAACCCGAGTTATTTGACAAAGTCGGTAGATGAAAATATGTTTCGATTGAAGAGAATAGTTGCAGCATTTGCAATGCATAACATACTTGCATCGCAGCAAATTCCGGTCATGTTACGCACGCGGTCACCTTCTCTCATACAAATTCGAAATGCCCTTGGAACTGCATGGTAGGGGGTATTGTAGATGTCTGGTAGTCTTACATAGGGGTATTAAGGAAGCCGCCGCTGCGCTTCACCTTGTTTCAAGACAGCTTTGAGTACCCTTACAAGGGACTCCACCTACCTGCACGAGCCATACACATGACATGTGTAGTGGAGTGGGTGTCCCCACTTTGAGCCCCACTTTGAGCTTCACGTCAGACGACGCGGCTGCTGACATCTGGAATATGTGCTTGGTGTAGCAGCATGGGCAACAATCACGCACGATTGATTAATTACACGCGACCTGACATATCGTCCCGTTGTACAAGGACCAGACTCTCGTCTTCGAGCTGCTAAAGTCACAAGAACAGGTGTTTCGAATTCGGTTTCTCTTCTCAACACAAATGCGGCACCGATAGCAACGTTCCCTATTATTGATCTTGATCAGCCTCGCTATCATGGGTGAAGACACCACCGCGATAGACAGGCTGCGCACGCTCTTCAAGGCTTCGAATAATGGGCAGGATTATGAGCCCGTGGACTCGGACTATGATGGGAATGAGGACGTAAGACGACCGGTATTGATTGCGCCAGAGGCCGATGGGGGACAGGAGTTCTCGTGGTTCGAATACTCGATCTTCCTGCTCTTGGGAATCGCAATGCTATGGGCATGGTAAGCAGTGAATATCTATATTGTATATGCAACTGCTAACAAGAAATAGGAACATGTTCTTAGCAGCAGCTCCTTACTTCCAAACCCGATTCGCAAACAACAAAAACATCCTCGAGCACTTCCAACCCGCCATCACATCTGTAGGATGCGTCACGAATTTGGTCTCCATTCTGGTTCTAGGTCAGATGCAAGCCAAAGCCTCATATCCCAAACGAATCCTCTGCGCCCTCGTACTGAATTGTATCGTCTTTACCCTCCTCTCGATATCAGTCACCTACTTCCGTAGCATATCAGCCACTGGATATTTTGTCTTCACGCTATTCATGGTCTTCTCGACTTCCCTTGCTACAGGTCTTTGTCAAAACGGAGCATTCGCGTTCGCCTCGAGTTTTGGTCGGCCAGAATATATACAAGCTATCATGACCGGGCAAGCAGTAGCAGGTGTCCTGCCATCCGTCGCACAGATCCTCTCTGTGCTGGCAGTTCCTGTACCAGACAATTCCAAGGAAGAAACCGCTGTTATAGATCATACAAACACAACTTCAGCAACAGTCTACTTCTCCACTGCAACAGTCATAAGTTTCTTAACACTTTTTGCCGTCTTGCCCCTCATTCGGAAACACAATCGTCTTCTCGAAAGCCAGATGATGACATCTATAACCAGCATCGAGGAAGCTGAACGCGCAAACAGAAAAGTAGTCAGCATGTTGACACTCTATAAGAAACTGCATTGGCTTGCTGCATCCGTGTTTATTTGTTTTGCAGTCACTATGTTCTTCCCAGTCTTCACGCAGAAAATTGTTTCCAATGTGCCACAAGACAAAGCTCCGCGCATCTTCCAGCCATCAGCTTTCATACCCCTGGGTTTCCTCTTCTGGAATATTGGCGATCTGACAGGTCGACTTATCACTCTCGGTCCTTTGAACATGGGAAATCGCCCTGTATTTCTCTTCGTTGCGGCTATTGTCCGAGCGGGTTTCTTACCGCTGTATCTTCTCTGCAATATCGTCGGCAAGGGCGCTGTTATCAAGAGCGATCTTTTCTATCTTATTGCTGTACAGTTCCTATTTGGAGTGAGTAATGGTTGGCTGGGAAGTTGTTGTATGATGGGAGCTGGGGATTATGTCGATGAGGGGGAAAGAGAAGCTGCTGGTGGGTTCATGGCAATCAATCTTGTGGGTGGTTTGACTTTTGGTTCTCTGTTGAGTTTTGCTGCTGCGGGGGTGAAATAGACTCGTATCGCGATCAGTATCATCTGCTTTCTTGCGATTGACATATGCAAGGGCCATCGGGCGTTTGAGTGTTTTGCTTTTTATGTTGCATGGTCGGCGTACACTGGTGGACTCGGCAATGGATGGATGGATACATATCGGGAGTCTTGAATGATGAATACATTGGCTTCACGCATGGCGTTGTGTAAGGATACTGGTAGGAAACATGCAGATGTTGCATCTGCCTTCATGGGCCTTGATTAGTAGGCATCCCAAATAAACCTGTTTGAGTACTTCTTCCCGTCTTACATGTCCAAGTGTTGATTGCCGTCTCTCTTTCCATCAGCCTTCGACATGGAAAGTGTTCCAAAAGGCCAAATCTGGAGTTTGGAAAGGTAAGTATCCGACACAATGCTGTCGGTCCTTCCAGCCAGTGATCTCAGGTGGAAGTGGGTGATATCCAAAGGAAAAGAAGAAGGAGCTTGCTAGTGATGAGTCGGTCGCCTTTCGAAATTGGTTTATCAAGCATCCCCCCGGCAGCAATCCAGATGGAAGTGCGGGCGAACGGGCGGGCGGACTGTGATTATGTCGAACCCACCCATCGCATCAAACAATCATGCGACTTCCTCTCCGTTCCGATTTTGCTTCGGCAGTGCCTTTCTCCTCTGGAGGCTTTTGCTGAAAACCCGTGGGTAGGTAGGGAGGGAGATGGGATTTGAATCGTACCTATATCTATTCATCTTTCGCTTGTCCGCCCGCCTTCCTCTCGGGGGGGGAGGAGATAACGTGGAAGACTTGGAAGACTTGGAGAACGTGGGAAACAGAGACAGGCAAGGCACCGACGGCGGTCTTGCCGTAACGGAAACTTTCGCGCACTCTCGCCTCTCTCAAGGAAATGAGGAATTCATACGGCGAGAACAACGACTAGATTACTGCAAATGACCAAAGCAAAGCAAAGCAAAGCGAATAACGCTAGCTTGCCTAGGTGCGTAATCAAGCGGTTATGGTGAACTTGATTGGTAAGGAGGAAATACTGACGAAGGGTTATCCTCGCAGATGTATTGTGCGACAGATAATGGATTTGAGGGGTAGGTTAGAGGGGTAGGTTAGAGGGTTAGGTTAGAGATGTGAGTGGTGGGAGGGACCTGTTTTGTTTTGTTTTGTTCTTACCTAACTAGGTAGGTTGGTAGGTAGGTAGGTATTGCTTTGTGGCCTTGTAGGTTTGTGGGCGGGTCTGGTTGATATGGGAGAGTATGTATATGTCTTGCACCTTCCACGTTGAGATTCATCGAGTAGTCGAAGATCATATGTATAGGCTAATATCGAGGTCAGGCGTATTGCGACTTCTACGTTTTGTCGCTGTGAACAATAGGGTTGTGTGCTTTATCTGAAAAGAAGGGTGGAACCATGTCCTGAGAACAAAACATGCACGCGGATATGATATTATAAAACTATCAAATACAATGAAAGGGTGATATTACTTGTGCTGGAAGGCATCGAGGAGTAGGAGGCTATACGCATGGGCTATTATCGAAGTTAGGCGCATCGCCAATTCTAGGTTTTGTGCCTATAAAACAACAGCTGACCTTGCAAAAATAGCAGCACGTCGCGAAAACAAAACCGTGTTCGCGACGACATAACATGATAATCATTTGCAAAGGTGATAGCAGCAGCGCTGAGATTCATCGAGCAGGTACAGATCAGACGCATGGGCCAATATCAAAGTCAAGCGCAGTCGGTTGAGCTGCCTTCTTCGTATAGCGTCAACATCTTCGTCGAACGTCAATATTAACACTGGACGAAAGATGGGGGACCAAAATTCGATTAACCTCGAGGAGATATCAGCAATTGCAAACATAGACAATATGAACCACAATGTCGCAACCAAGAGGAAGACCTTTGAGACTGCAACCGTATGTTCCCTTCCCCTCCTTACCTTCTTCATATGTGATCAGTCTTTGACGTACTCCCTTCTCACAGCCCGCACCATCTTCTAAGAAGGCTACCTCTGCTTCCACCATATCTCAAAAGTCAACAAACAAGCAACCGCCAAGATCCAAAACACCACGTGCCAAGACACCACGAGCTCCACGTACACCAGCAGTCAAAAGAACCGCTACACCATTTTCCGTTCCGAAGAGCTTGGGTCGTAGTGCTATTGCGAGATTGACGGAGAAAGCTTCGAACGATCAGTCGAGGGATCTGCAGCCGATTAGACGGCCGCTGCCAGCTGAGGATCGAGAATGGAATTCAGAGGTGGTGAGTTGATCTATACGTTCTTTGTTCCCATGTCTTGAAGCATGTCTCTGAGTCGAAGCACACTGGTATGTTCGATGCTGATTCCTTGTGGAACTAGGGCTCTGATATTGAAATCGACATCAACTCCTCCAGTTCCTCCTCTCAGGCTTCAGAATCAGAAGATGACCACCCCTACCACTCAAATGCACGCTCCCTCACCCCAACTTTCAATCAAGACCTCTCAGACTCAGACATGTCGACAGGTATCTCCGAAAACGAAAATGGCATCCCTCGTGCATATGATCCCCGAGCCCCAAATCCCGATCCTCTGCATCCTTTCTCCACATCTGCAAAATATCGAGTCATGCCTCCTCGCGGAATCGTCCGTAATGCAGTTGGTTCCACCGTCGCCTTTGATTCATGCATGACGTTCCCAGATGCGGCGGATATGATGGCTGCGAAGAAAAAATTACAGATGGAGAGCAAGGGAAAGAGAATGGAGAAGAAAGCACCGGGGGATGGGAAGCAGGTCCTTATGTCTTTCTCTGATAATATCGCTACGCCGGAAATGAATTGGATACTGCGTAAGAATAATGCTTTGGTCGCCAATACTCCGTCCTCTACCACTGTCAAAGACTCTTTCATAGGCGAGTTCCTCGATAGTGGTCTCGATCTTGGTCTTGGTATGGCTAGAACTCGTGCTACTACGGTCAAGTTCATGGCTGGAGAGCAGAAGGGTAGGGGAAAGGGGAAGGGAGCCCAGGTGAAGGGAGTGTTGAAGAAGAAAGTTGCGAGACAGCCGAAGTATCAGAAGAGAACTTACAAGTGGAAGGATGTTTCAAGGAAGAATAAAGGTAGGCTTTATGATGAGAAGAAGATGGTGTTTGGTGAGGGTGGAGAGGGAGTTGGAGAGCGTGGTGGAGTTGGTGGTGGAGAGGAACGAATGGAGGGAGAGAAGATGCGATGAGGACTCAAAATCAACGGGAAATGCATGATTCTTTTGTGTGGAATTTGTAAGACTTTTATAGTAAGCCCAGACGCTAAATCCGAGGCAAAATCTTGCCTTTCTTCCAATGAAGGACACATGAGGAAATAAGGAATGGGACGTAGCTTGTCTCCTATCTACCTCCCTTTCTTTTGACTATCCTTAATTCAGATGTAAGATAATACAGTAAGCTCAAAGACATCACACAGTGATTACCTCTCGTTACTGAAGTAGTACCTACCTAGTAACGAATCTACCTAGTAACGAATCTACCTAGTAATATATACCTACCTAGAAAAGAAACTACCTAGGTACCCAAACCTCATAAGATATATCTACACCTATATTTTTCACGCTATTAAATCTCCTGTGGCTAGACCTCCGAGTAACCTCACTCGGTTATCTATATATATATATATATATATATATATAAACTTCAAATCAGGTCATGTACTTATTAATAAGACAGCCTAATAAATACTTGGGTATGATGTCGAATCTACTTCCATCTCTGCTAGTATGATCTTTAAGAGTAAAAAGTTTGTTATTGCTAGTGGTTTTAGGGGTTTTCTTTTTGTGGTGGTATTTGATTCTGGGGAAGCTGCTAGGTGGTGCAGGAATTTCCT
Organism: Rhynchosporium agropyri; assembly: GCA_900074905.1. Lineage (NCBI taxonomy): Eukaryota > Fungi > Ascomycota > Leotiomycetes > Helotiales > Ploettnerulaceae > Rhynchosporium > Rhynchosporium agropyri. The sequence continues at coordinate 31,729 of FJUX01000030.1, read as the reverse complement.
CTGATCACCCAGCCTAGCTTAAGTCTCCGACTCGCATTCAGATTCGTCGAAGGCCGAAGGCCTGGAATTCTTTGTGCGGAGGAGAGGAAGGGAGAGGAGATGTAATCGACGTCTTCTTGGCTGATTACAGATATTGGACATTTGGAGGTAATAGATAGATGTTAGGAAAGAGGAAAGGGTGGCTGGTTCTGGCGAACTGGTCAACTCTGATTAGTAATTAGTTAGCAGAAGTGCAGTATCAGTTTTGTGAGTTTGAGGGGGGAATCATTTTTAGTTGGAGGCTTGGAGGGATAATGTGGTGCAAATACAGTGTGCGAAATGATTAAATTAAATTAAATTAAGTTGACTTAATTTAATTTAATCAACGGATTTTCATACTTAATTTAATTTAATCTAATTCTAATTAATTTAATTAATTAAAAATTAATTAACTCCTATGAATTTCGCTAGTACTAATCAAGCTTAGATTTTCGCTTAAGGTTCTATTTTAAGCCTAGYCGCCTTCGCCACCTAAATAAAGAYAGTAAGTATTCTAGAAGTAGTAATAACTAGAACYTATAACTAGAAATCAGGTTTCTATTAGTAATACTAGCTTAAGAACTATAGATTATTAATTATATAATCTAGAAAGTACTAGAAAGTACTAGGGCTTGATTTATAATCGAAGAATTCTAGGAAATTCTAGGAAATTTATAATGGGTCTGTGCGCCTAGTGCCTCCTACTCCTGTATTTCAGAATTAGAGAGGAAGGAAGAACCTTCTCTCCTTAGTAATTAGTTTCTGTATTAACTAGATTATTACTAGCGAACCTCTAGCGACTATTCTACTATTCTATTATACCTATTTACCTTAGCGTATTAAGTGATTATTATATTCTAATTGCTTTTACTTAATATTAGCCTAAATAGTTATAATAGCTTAAAGCGGAGAATCCTCTACTATGTTAACCCGACTTATACTCTAAGATAACTCTATTAAGGCTTAGATAATACCCGGCGATATACTAGTAGATAACCTTTTAGTTCTATAAGAGAAGCTCTAATCGCTAAAGAAACAGAACGATATCCTAGATAATCTTATAGTTAAGTACTAACGAATATTCAGCGAAGACCTTACTTAATACTCTCTGGAAGCTACTATAAGAGCACGACTCCACTAAGCTTATATATCCGAAGACCTTACCTTAAGTATAGAGAGAGATACTAGTCGATTAGTAGCTCCTGAAGAATCGCTAATTCCTCGCTAAGATAAAGGTAAATATATAATTCTACCGGAATACGAGGGCAGGAGCTAAAGAGAGCTTACTAAGTACTTATAAGCTTATAACCGAGTCTTTAACTATAATACTAAAGGATACCTAACTAATCTCGTTAAAATTAAATAAGTAGTAATATTACTTCGTAAGGAACTAGTAAACGCTTAGGAAAGGTTTAGGAAGTATACTTTAGATACCCTTTACGAGATAACCTAGGAAAGTTATAAAGAGTTCTTAGCGAATCTCTAGCTACTTCTTATCTTATAAAGGGTAGCTAACTTATAGGCCCACGAGAACGCTCGCTAAAAGCTAAGTTAACTAATTAGAGAGTTCGTTAATTACCTAGAAGAGAAGGAAGAATAACTTAAACTCTTTACTAAGTGTTAATTACGAGATATCTTATTTAATAAGATCCGCTTAGAGATTCGCTAGAAAATCGTCGAGAATAGTTAAGCTAATAGACTTCAGACTTAAGACTAAGTTATTTCTGCTATTACTCTTTAAGAGACTTATACTCTATCTAGAGGTACTAATAGTAATAAAAGATAAAGAGAACCTAAAGAGCAGAAATATAAGGAGTTAAACATGAAGAAGGATAACTCTTATAAGTACTAGCGAAGAACTAACGATCGACGAGATAAGAGCTAATAAAGATAAGAAGGGAGAAGAGATCTAAATAGTATACTTATTAGGGATTAGCTAATAAGATAAGATATCTCTAAGGTTTAGTACTACTCTTATAACGAATATAGATACATCTCTCCGAACTATCTAAAATCAAATACTAGTAATACTAAAGATAAACGCTAAGGAAAGCTATAACTCGTAGTATCTTCTATATCCGGGCTAGGTTCATTAGATAATAAGATAGAAATCCAAATAAAGATTCTATCTTAAGATAAATGGAAATCGATAACTACCCTTATTAATAGTAGAGTAGAAGATAACTTTATATTAAGACTAGTTACTAAAGAATACGAGCTTAAACTTATTAGCGAAAGACTAAGGACTTTCTAGATACTTTCACGGAATAAAAGCGTTATCTTCAGTACTATATTCGCCTAAGTAGAGATAGCCGATTCGATTAGATAGACTAGAATCGATACTCTTTAGCTAAGAGTTATCGATATATTAGGTATAGATCTGATATTAGAGTAGCTATAGTTAGAGGATATAGATCCTCAGATAAGCTTTAAGAATAAGTAGTAGAGGTTTCCTTATAAATTAAAGGATTCAGATAACCTTAATATTATAGCACCTAGAGCTTTTATAACTCTTATTAACGAGCAGAAATCTCTTATATACGCTATAATACCTAACTTGCGTACGATACGCTAGATAGATACTAGTAATACGCTTACTATTCCCTCTATATATAGTAGCTTTAAGGATATATTCTCCGAAGAGAAGAGAAGCGAGCTGCCTCTATTAGAGAGCTACTAATACGCTATTGAACTAGAACTAGGAGTAAAAGTACTTTATTCTCTAATTTATAACCTCTCCGAGAAAGAACTAGAGGTTCTCCGGGAATACCTTAACTTATTAGAAGCGAAAAGTTAGATAAGGAAAAGTAAGAGTCCTATAAGCGTACTTATTCTTTTTATACTAAAGAAAGATAATAGTCTCTRATTATATATTAAMTAYTARGYGCTAAATAAAATTACGATTAAGGACCGGTACTCTCTACTATTAATTAGCGAAACGCTAGATAAGCTCCGGGATACTAAAGTATTTACTAAATTAGATTTATAAAACGCTTATTACCGCGTCCGAATTCGCTAAGGTAATAAATAGAAAACTATATTTCGTACCCGATACAGGTACTATAAGTACTAGGTTATATTATTTAGATTATTAAATACGCTAGCGACTTTCTAGGTATTTATTAATAATACGCTAGCGGGCCTTATCGATATTACTTATATTATATATCTTAATAATATCCTAATCTATTCTACTAACTTATTATAATATAAATAATACGTCTACTAAGTACTAGAGAGACTTCAGTATATAAACCTCTTTATTAAGCTATTAAAGTACTCGTTTAATACTAAGAGTATAGAATTTCTAGGCTATATTATCTCTCTAGCTAGCGTTTTAATAGACCCGAGCCGGATAGATACTATTAGGGAGTAGCTAGAACCTAAGGGTATTAGAGATATATAAGTCTTTATTAGGTTTATAAACTTCTATTAGCGGTTTATTATAAGATTCTCAGCGATTACTTAACTTCTAATAAGCTTAATAGGTAGTAAGAAGAAAGGGTAACCTACTCCTGTTTTCAGATAGAGTACTATAGAAAGGGAGGCTTTTAACGCGTTAAAGAATATATTTACTATAGTACCTTTTCTTATATACTTCGATCTACTAAAGCTAAGAAAGCTAGAGACTAATACTTCTAGGTTTACTATCGCGGGAATTCTCTCCTAGCCTAGAGAATAGCCGGCGAAGGAAGGGGAAAAGGCTATCTAGTACACTATCGCGTTCTTTAGTAAAAAGCTAGAACCTACTGAGTTGAATTACGAAGTATATAACTAAGAACTCCTTATAATTATTAAGTATTTTATATACTAGAGGTATTACCTTAAAGGTAGTATAGCTCTAATTAAAGTATTAATAGACTATAGTAATCTTTATCACTTTATGACTACGATAGTATTAAGCTAGCGATAAGCTAGATAAGCTCTAGAGCTATCTAAGTATAACTTTATATTAAGTTATAGATAAGGGAAAAATAATCCCGCTAATAGACTATCGAGAAGGCCTAATTATAAGCTAGCGAAAGACGAGGAAAATATTATACTCTCTACTTTATAAAATAAGCTACGAAATGTAATTAAAGATAAGTTAATCTGCATACTTAGTAAAGCTAGCGATACGATAGAGAGTAACCGGCATCCGAACGATAGTATATTATATTAGTTAACTCAGATTCTATAACTTACTAACGATACTTCTTTAAAAGGAGTATCGATCGAGGCTATAGATATAACTTTTATGCTTAACTAGCGATATATACCTATAAAGCTTAATAGTTTATAGAACTTATTTAGAGGTCTAGATACCCTCTTAAGAGGCGCTAGCGAGAAGCTAAGCGCTAGCTAGTATAGCTATAGATATATTATACTATAGTTCTTTATAGCGAGTATTATAAGAACCGAAATAATAAACCCTAAATCGAACTCACTTCTCTTAACGCTTATAAAGCTATAGAAAAGGGACGCTTTTACTATTAAGAAGTTAGCTAGATTATAGAAAACCGGGGATATAGATTAGAGTATTAATAGCGATAAGCTACTTAGATACCGGCGAAAGGCTTACGTTCCGCTAGACGAAGCTATCCGTACTAAAATTATGAAGATATACTATAATAATCTAACTATAGGCTATTTTATTTAAGATAAGATACTAAAGCTTATCTAGCGAAAGTACTATTAGTAGAAGATAAAGCTAGATATTAAAGAATATATTAAAAGTTATAATATTTATTAAAAGATAAAGGTAAGAAGAATAAAAATAGCCGGCGAGATATAAGCGCTTAGCTAGCTAAGAAGCTATTTAAGTTAATAACTATAGACTTTATTATAGATCTACTGCCTTATAAGGGGAGCTCTTCAGGGAGAATCTCTGATAGCTTATTAGTAATTATCAATAGGTATATAAAAGATATTAAGTATATACCTTATCTGAAGATAATTAATACGCTAGTATTAGCTCGGCTATTTATTAACTATTAGTTTAAGAACTACGGATTACCTACGGTTATTATTACTAATAGAAGTTCTGTCTTTACTTCCAAGTTCTAATAAGAGGTATACTTCTACCTCCGAATAATAAGAGGTCTTTCGATAGCGTTTTACTTATAAACTAATAGGTAAACAGAACGATAAAACTAAGCTATAGAAGTATAGCTATAGTGTTTCGTATACTATCTTTAAGACGATTAAGTAGACCTATTACTAATAGTGAAGTTTACGTATATAAACGCATATTATAAGGCTATTAGAATAAGTCTAAATAAAGCGAAATGTAGTATTACGCTAGATACTTACTAGGGTATCGAGGACGATCCTATAAGAGGGGAGATACTTACTACTAAAGAAAGAGTAGAAGAAGTAGTTAAAAAACGCTAAGAGCTAGAGAATAGCTAGCGAAGAACTAAAGAAACCTAAGCGAAGTAGTATAATAAGAACTATCGACTAGTTGAATTTAAAATAGATTAATAAGTCCTACTTTTAGTAAAAAATATTAAAACTATTCGATTGAGCAAGAAGCTAGACTATTAATTTCTAGGGCTATTTAAGATTAGCGAAAGAATTAGAAAGCAGGTATATTAACTAGATTTACCTCCTAAGTATAGTTAGTTATATAACGTCTTCTATATCTTACTATTAGATCTATACTAGTAAAGGCCTAGCGAGTCGTTAGAGGTTATCTAACCTAACCTTATCGATAGCGAAGAATTATAAGAGGTCGATTCCTTACTAGACTAGCGAGTAGTTAGAGGGAGAGAATAATTCCTAGTAAGATAGAAGGGGTTTACTTCCGCTTATAATTCTTAGGAGCTAAAAGAAWACCTCTARGGACTYTAGAAGGAAATCGARGCTTTGAAAAATCAAAAYGCTATAGAAAGAGCGGYRAAACGCTAGYGAAAGTRAAATAATACTTATAAAAGGATATATACCTTTCTGTTTTTTCCTATAGGGTTTTATAGTTTTAAAGGTATATTAGAGATTATAAATCTAGTAGAGGTCCTAAGGAAAAAAGAGGTTTTATTATCTATACGGATCGCTAGTAAACTAGCCCTCGCTGGATAAACTCCGAGGTATCACTAAAGAAAGTTTACTTAGTAACTTCTTAAGTAGTAATATCTATGATCTTATCTGTGATTTCCTCCCTAATATCCTCTAGCTACGTATCTAGTGAAGCTACCTATAGAAAGAATCTAGTATAAATAGTATAGAAGTCCTTCGCCGAAGATTAGTAGGGAACTCGCTAAGGAGATTAATTTATACTATACGAAGACTACGAATTTCCTCTAAGAGAGTAGTATTTATAATATTAATAGTAGTAGTAACTTTAGCTATAGAGCGTAGTATATATCCAGATACTTTAGCGATCGCTGTTATAATACTAGAGGATAGCTTAGTATTAGAATTAATAACTAGCTTCTAAGGAGACTTAATAGCTATAGTATTACTAACTTTGGAAGTGTAATTAGCCTGCTTCTTCTCTATATTAAAGCGTATCTAAGTAATCTTTAATACTTCTCCGGAACTCTCGCTTATTACTACTTTCAAAGCTATATCTTGCAGTTAGCTAAGAATACCTATTAGGATAGCTAGAACCTCGCCGGCTATTAGCTAAACACTCGCTAGAGAGAAGAAATTTATACTTATATCCTCGTAAGATTTACCCTTCTTAATATAATCTATATATTTACTAGTAATAGAGTTAGGAGCTAAAGTGCACTTTAACTTAGGGAATAAAGTATACTTACTAGCGTATCGCAGATAAGTCTCCGGACGCGGTATCTCCTCGTTCACTTTAGTACGAGCTTTCGACTTTATCTGCGTATTCTTTCGATTAGTATAAAGGGTCTTCTCGTAATAGGCAGAAGGGCTACTATCTTAGCTCGGCTCGCTTTTAGTATCCTCTGTTAGAATAGTTAGTGTTCAGTGCAGTATCACGTGGCAACCTAATCGGGACTAGAGCTAGTGCACAGGCCCGGATATTAAAGAATATCCGGGACACATTGTAGCTCGATACTTGTTGTAACTCGAGTAGTCAAGTCACTCAATGAAGTTAACAGTCTAACCCACTGGCGTCCAATTCCTCTGTGAATACTGCCCCCGATTCCTACGTTCAAGTAAGAGTAGGGTCCACCCTTTCAATATCCTCGTTATTATCTTCAGCTCGCTAGCGCTTAGTCGATAACCCGCTAGTAACTACAGTTTTTCCCTTATTAATAGGAGTGAAAGTATTACTAGAAGGAAGGGTATCTTTAAGCGAACTACTAGCGGCGCGCTTACGAAGGTTCTTTTTAGGAGCTAAAAGGTTAAGTTAGTAGTATTTAGTATATCAGGTTTATAACTTATATATAATATTATTATTATTAGTTATTTAAAGAGAGAGAGAGGAGAGAAGGTTAAGAGTTATATAGAGGAGTTACCTAGTGCTATACCCCGTATTCTAGTCTTACTAATAATAAAGAAGAATCAGAATAAAAGTGAATCTTAAAAGGAATACCTCGCTAGCGCCTCGCTAGAGTATCGCCGGCTAGAGTATTTTAATACCTTTACTTCTAGGACAGAAGTGTTTAAGAGGGGAGATATTATAATAGGTCTATGCGTCTAGTGCCTCTTACTCTTATATTTCAGAATTAGAGAGGAAGGAAGAACCTTCTCTCCTTAGTAATTAGTTTCTTGTCGTATACTTTCACCTGTTATATATAGTCACGTTATGTCTGATCACCTGCATAGCCTAGAGTATACTCATATAATCTCCTTATATATTTAAAGTAAGTTTTCTCTCTTCTTTCTAAAGGGATAACGCTCTTAATAATTAATATTYAGAGTCTATTATAACTACTTTCCTATCTTCTGATTCCTCTAAGTAATCTTTCAACCTCTATTAAAGCTTACCTTACTTTTATACTATAGTTAAGAGCTATATTAATATATCGCTTTCAAAGCTACTTATTATATATATAGNTTTCTGTTTTTTCCTATAGGGTTTTATAGTTTTAAAGGTATATTAGAGATTATAAATCTAGTAGAGGTCCTAAGGAAAAAAGAGGTTTTATTATCTATACGGATCGCTAGTAAACTAGCCCTCGCTGGATAAACTCCGAGGTATCACTAAAGAAAGTTTACTTAGTAACTTCTTAAGTAGTAATATCTATGATCTTATCTGTGATTTCCTCCCTAATATCCTCTAGCTACGTATCTAGTGAAGCTACCTATAGAAAGAATCTAGTATAAATAGTATAGAAGTCCTTCGCCGAAGATTAGTAGGGAACTCGCTAAGGAGATTAATTTATACTATACGAAGACTACGAATTTCCTCTAAGAGAGTAGTATTTATAATATTAATAGTAGTAGTAACTTTAGCTATAGAGCGTAGTATATATCCAGATACTTTAGCGATCGCTGTTATAATACTAGAGGATAGCTTAGTATTAGAATTAATAACTAGCTTCTAAGGAGACTTAATAGCTATAGTATTACTAACTTTGGAAGTGTAATTAGCCTGCTTCTTCTCTATATTAAAGCGTATCTAAGTAATCTTTAATACTTCTCCGGAACTCTCGCTTATTACTACTTTCAAAGCTATATCTTGCAGTTAGCTAAGAATACCTATTAGGATAGCTAGAACCTCGCCGGCTATTAGCTAAACACTCGCTAGAGAGAAGAAATTTATACTTATATCCTCGTAAGATTTACCCTTCTTAATATAATCTATATATTTACTAGTAATAGAGTTAGGAGCTAAAGTGCACTTTAACTTAGGGAATAAAGTATACTTACTAGCGTATCGCAGATAAGTCTCCGGACGCGGTATCTCCTCGTTCACTTTAGTACGAGCTTTCGACTTTATCTGCGTATTCTTTCGATTAGTATAAAGGGTCTTCTCGTAATAGGCAGAAGGGCTACTATCTTAGCTCGGCTCGCTTTTAGTATCCTCTGTTAGAATAGTTAGTGTTCAGTGCAGTATCACGTGGCAACCTAATCGGGACTAGAGCTAGTGCACAGGCCCGGATATTAAAGAATATCCGGGACACATTGTAGCTCGATACTTGTTGTAACTCGAGTAGTCAAGTCACTCAATGAAGTTAACAGTCTAACCCACTGGCGTCCAATTCCTCTGTGAATACTGCCCCCGATTCCTACGTTCAAGTAAGAGTAGGGTCCACCCTTTCAATATCCTCGTTATTATCTTCAGCTCGCTAGCGCTTAGTCGATAACCCGCTAGTAACTACAGTTTTTCCCTTATTAATAGGAGTGAAAGTATTACTAGAAGGAAGGGTATCTTTAAGCGAACTACTAGCGGCGCGCTTACGAAGGTTCTTTTTAGGAGCTAAAAGGTTAAGTTAGTAGTATTTAGTATATCAGGTTTATAACTTATATATAATATTATTATTATTAGTTATTTAAAGAGAGAGAGAGGAGAGAAGGTTAAGAGTTATATAGAGGAGTTACCTAGTGCTATACCCCGTATTCTAGTCTTACTAATAATAAAGAAGAATCAGAATAAAAGTGAATCTTAAAAGGAATACCTCGCTAGCGCCTCGCTAGAGTATCGCCGGCTAGAGTATTTTAATACCTTTACTTCTAGGACAGAAGTGTTTAAGAGGGGAGATATTATAATAGGTCTATGCGTCTAGTGCCTCTTACTCTTATATTTCAGAATTAGAGAGGAAGGAAGAACCTTCTCTCCTTAGTAATTAGTTTCTTGTCGTATACTTTCACCTGTTATATATAGTCACGTTATGTCTGATCACCTGCATAGCCTAGAGTATACTCATATAATCTCCTTATATATTTAAAGTAAGTTTTCTCTCTTCTTTCTAAAGGGATAACGCTCTTAATAATTAATATTTAGAGTCTATTATAACTACTTTCCTATCTTCTGATTCCTCTAAGTAATCTTTCAACCTCTATTAAAGCTTACCTTACTTTTATACTATAGTTAAGAGCTATATTAATATATCGCTTTCAAAGCTACTTATTATATATATAGAAGTAAAGCTTCAATCTAGCTTTTAATTACTAGAGTTACTATTTAGACTTTTTATAAAAATATTAATTAATATTCTATAAGCTCCTTATAGCTTTTCAACTACTTAATTATATCTTTCAAAGATCTTTCTAACGATTCACTTAACTTTAATAATAAAATAGTCTATAAGAAGCTAGAGTAATAGCCAGATTAAATCTCTTATATTTAATTCATAGCTAGAATAATCGGAGTATAGTAATATATAGACCTAGATCTACTAGACTAGGTTTCCCTAGCTAAGCTCCTTCAGATTCGATTATAATAGCTATAAGAGATCGCAGATAGCGAGAATCGAAGCTCTAAAGCAGATTATAATATAGAAATAAAAGCTTAGGAGCTTGAATTAGTCTAATAGACTAAAGAGCAGATTTCTGAGCTAACCAGAAGCACTCGAGATACGAGTTAAGTGCTCGATACGACTTCTATACGCTCTATCCTAGCTAAACTAAAAAAACTAGTTATAATTACTAAAGCGTCTCGAAAATCTAAAGCAGAGATCGAAAACAAGTAATTTACACTCGATCTCGCTACCTATAGCTAAAAGGCTCTTACTTACGCTAAAATCTATATATAGATTAAGAAGTTAATATCACTTATCTACTTAGCTCTAGTAATTAAGGGATTACTAGTCGAAAAGAGAATAAACCTTTAATACCTTCTTCGAGCCTTAAGATAGGAGCTCTATTAAATCGATACGATTATTTAATCTAATACACAGAAAGCTTATAAGCTTTATCTTACTATAGGGGTATCTACTAGAAGTAAAGGAAGAAGTAGTAATTTAAACCCTTAAGCTTAGATCGACAAACTTTAAGCTCTAATTAGAGATTATATACTTCATAAGGTCTTAGATATCGAAGGATCTCTCGGAATCATAGATTTTCTAAATATAGTTAAATCTTTCGATTACTTCTAGGTAAATAGCTTTCTAATCGAGTATTAAAGAGCTAAGCTATACGGAAGACCCTCTCTATATACCCTTAAGGAGCTCGTAAAGGAGTTCTATATAAGTTAAGTTAATTATATATATTAGGAGTTTCAGAGTAATATAACTAAAAGTTAAAGCGTTTTCTTAACGCTCGGATCTCGAAGTACTACCGAAAATGCCTTATCTAGTGTAGCTACTAGGAGATCAGATCGAATTAAGTATATATACTTTTACTTAAAGGATAGACCTTATACTTAGAAACTAATAGATTATACTAAACTATAGCTCGCTATATATAGATAAGTCTATACTACTAGTAAAGATAGTACTCTAATTTCAGTTAAAGCTTAAGATCTAGAGGTTAATATAGTAATACGCTAACGATTCGTCTCTAGTAAATAGAAAGATCTCCGAGCTAGCTATAGTATAGATCGCTAGATCTCTTAAGCTACTTAAGATCTCCTTAGTAAAGTATTATAGGATTCAAAGTATAAGTTAAGTTTCCTTAGGAATATCTTAGATAAAAATATAAAATAAGACGGAAAGAAAATAGAACTAGTTATTATTCCTTTCCTAGATAATAATTAAGAGCTTATAGAATCACTAGGTATCTTTCTAGTTAGAGGTAGAGCTTATCCGCTCTCTTAATCGACTCTATTTAATAACTATAGAGCTACGAACCTAMTTAATAATTATAATCTCTTAGTTAAAAGATCCTTCGTTAAGTTAAAGATTAATAATTATATAAAGAGTAAAACCTTCTAAATCCCTATTAGCAAGCGCGGAACCTAGCTAATAAAAGGAGTCCTTTTAGGACCGAACAGGAAGTACTTTAATCTTAAGCTCTATAATATTATAGTAATAGATAGCTTTTATACTAATATTATCTTAGAAGCTCGATTATTAGACTTAGGTATTTAATACTATAGATTAGATTATATCTTACGCTAAGRAGAAGAAGGAATCCTATAGATCTCTCACCTAGTTATTCGAAAGCTTAAATAAAAACAGAATCTAATATTCTTTGAATATAAAGCTCGTTTAAACTATTTATCTTTAAAATAACTCTCTTCTTTAAGTATAATAAGTATAATAACATACTTAATATAAGTTCATATATCTTTAGATCTATCTATTAAAAGATCTATTACTAAATTAGCTTAAAGAGTAATTAATAGAAAGGATTCCGAAAAGATATAATATCTAAGAGCTAGTTACTTTATATTAGATACTCTTAGGAAGCTTATAAGCTACGCTTAAGGAGTCGTAATCACCGAAGGGGTAAGAAGGCATAAATACGAGTATTATATAGTAATATATACTTTATAAAGGATCTTTAGATAGCTACCGGAAAGGAAATCCCCTTATCTATTTTAGAGGATAATATAAGATCTATTCGACTATCTAGTATACTAGGGGAGATTATAGTTACTTCTGATTAAGTGCGAGTATAATAGACTAATTATTACCTTTACTTTGAAAACTAAGAAATATGATAAAATCTTTAAGTATCTCGAAGCTTTCGAAGCCTAGATAAGAAGGCAATTTAGGCTCGCTATCTACGTATTTAAATATAATTAGAAGAAAGCTATTATAGTAATTTAAGGATTTATACTCTATTAGAAGTAGTATTTAAAGATCGGAATTAAGATCGAGCTTTTACTAGCTAATACTTATAAGCTAAATAGCAGAATTAAAAAAGTAGAGTTAGAAATAACATCTAAAGGAATCTGCATATAACTATTAGCTAATCTCTCAGACTTCCTAGGTCTAGAGTACGCTTTAGCTATTACTTATCTATTTAATAGATTACTTAGAAGAGATAATAATTAGAGATCTCCTCTTAAGGAGAATAATAGATAGTTTCGTAACTATTTCCGATTCTACGATCTAGCTATTATTACTCGCTTAACTATAGATTTTAGACTAAATTAGAGCTTAATTTATATATACGAATATAAAGTATACTTACTAATAAAGGAAAGGATAAAAGGATAGGAAAATCGAGCGTTCAAAATCTCGATAAGAGCTTATATTAAGTATTTAGTTAGCTATATAGCCTCTAATATCTATAAGATCTAGGTTCCTATTCTTTAAAGGATTATTATTATACGGAATATATATTTTAATAAAGATAAATTCTATATCTCTTTACTAGAGGAAAGAATTACGATTACTAAAGAGAAAGCTTAAACGATCTGCGACCTTATTAAGGAAGCTGAAATTTAATCTATTTAAGCTAGGCTCCTCGATAATATTTCAGAAGATATCCCTAAAGAAGTCTCTTTAGAGATCAGGTTAAATAAAAGAGGATTAGAAGATCTCCTTAATCCCTTAGTTTATTTCGCAGAAGCTCGCGATACTCGAGAGAGTTAGAATCTAAGAGTAAAAGGAACTAATAACTCTTCTAAAGATTAGCCTAATTTCACTAGCCTTTAGTGTTACGATCGGGCGCATCCCCCCCGCTTGTAACGCCTTCTAGCCGATTAAGGATAAGGTCTCCACCTTATTCTTCTACCCTTTT
>FJUX01000144.1:54320-94830 GCA_900074905.1 Rhynchosporium agropyri | reverse complement strand
ACTATAATAGTAATTATTACTCTTATTAACTCCTTATTAAGTACTAGCTAGTCTTTTATAGAATCCGGTTCTAGAAATCTGCAGAATCGAGACTTTTTATTATCTTTACTTAATATATCTTATTCCTTTTATAATAATATATCTAGAATAATTACTTTACTCCTTAAGTGAAATACTAAGAAGAACTAGAATATAGCTAAAGTCTCGTATTAGTATATTTATTATTCTAATAACTATCTCTTTATTATAAAATATTCTAAGTTCTTATAATCTATCTAAATTATAAAAGAGTATACTAACTTTAGTTCGAGAGCTTAAAACTTTAAGTTAGATATTATTATAAGTATTTCTTTATTATGGATATTATAGTTAATTTCTATCTTATTTAGCTTTTATAAGAAAAACTTTATAAAGCGAAAGATTCTATTTTTTTCTTATAAGAGCGCGCTTCTTAATATAAACTTATTATAATTAGTTTCTAAGAATATTAGCGCTTCCGAGTTCTATTATATTATTATAAGCGCTTTAATAAATTTCACTTTTAAAGTCTTAAATACTTCCTCTTCTTATTTTCCTTAAGAGAATAGTATTCTCTTACTAATAAGTATAATTAAAAGCTTAGCTATCTTTAAGTAGTTCGATATAAACTTCCTATAGAAGTTAGCGAACTTATTAAATTATCTAATTTCCTTTATTATTATAAGTAATTTCTAGTTTTTAATTACTTCTACTTTTTCTAAGTTAAGTTCTACTTCTTTTCTATTAGTATATATAATAAATCCTAAGTATTTAATTATCTTCCTAGCGAACTCGCTTTTTCTAATATTAAGGAATAAGCTTCTATCTTAAAGCTTCTAGAGTATAGTTCGTACTTTTATTATATAATTATCTCTTAATCTATTAGAAAATACGATAATATTATCTATATATACTAATATATATTCGCTAAGTTCCTTCCATAATAAACTATTAATATACTACTGAAAAGTAGCTAGCGCTCTTAATAAACTAAACAGATATATAAGCTACTTAATTAGACTAAAGCGAGTATAGAATACTATTTTATATTTATAACTTTTAGCTATTCGAATCTTATAGAAAGCTGAAATAATATCTATTTTAATTAACTACTTAGATCTTATAAGCGAATAAAAAGTCTCTAATATAAGTAATAAGAGGTATCGATCTAGTATTATAATTATATTTAATACTTAGTAATTATAATAGAAATATAAGCTTCTCTCGAGTTTCCTTATAAAAAGGATAAGTACTAAAGCTTTTAATATACTTTCTTAAATATATCTTTTTTCTAATAAGTTATTTAGCGATTTCCTTAGTACTAAGAGTTCGTCTTTCGATATACTATATAATAGTCCTTATAATAATACTAGTCGAGATCCGTCTAGTTACTTATAGATCCTGATCTAATAGTTAATTCCTAAGCGATAAGATACTAGCTTATTCGCTTCTCGTTAGGAAAATAATAGAGCTATATCCTTAAGCTCTAATAGAAATATCTTTTTAAGTTCCTTTATTATTAATTCTACTTTCTTTAATATTACTTTTTTAATATTATCTAGTAATATTATAGCTATTATTATTAATATATTAGAGTCCGGTATATATAAGGGCTACGAGTCTTCGTAACTCCTATAGTTATACCTCTCTAATATCTATTATTATATTACGCTATAATAGAACTAATACTTCTCTAGTATAGTTTATATCTTATTACTTACTTTCTAAGGATTTCTTAGTATAATTAGAAAGAATAAGTTAGTAATAATATAAGTATAGACTATTTAGTTATATCTTATAATATTTATTTAAAAAGATATAATCTCTTCTATTTTTATATCTTTTAGTAATTTAGATATACTTTTTATTTTATAAATCTTATTACTAATATAATAGAGACTAAGACTATTCACTAGGTCTTTATTAATTATAGTATAATACTAGTAGCTTTTATTAATAAGAGTAAATATTCCGAAAGTATTTTAAAAGATTATATTTATATATATAAAGTTTCTATTTATAACTTTCTTAAATTTACTTTATCTTTCTATTAATATTCCTTTCTCTCTTATCTTCTGATTTCGAGCGAGAGCTAGTCTTTTCTTAACCTTTTTTTATTAGAATTACTATAGTTATTATTATTCTCTAGTAATAAGCTTAACTTAACTAAGCTAATAGTTATAAGCTTTATAACTATATTATAAGTAAAGTCGTAGATATAATATCTAGCTATTCTATATTAGTAATAAAGTCCTTTTTTATAGTAATATTCTCTTTCTATTCTATTAACTTATTTAGCTCTCTACTTACTTCTTATATTCTTATAATATCCTTTATTATCTATATAGCTTCTTTTAATAAATATTAGAGCTATTATAGTATCTCTATTAGTATTTACTCTAAGTATTAAAGAAGAACTCGCTATATATAAGCTAATTATTATATTTAATCCGAAATCCTTATTCTTTTCTTTTTACTTTTTATTAGCTAATTTGAATTAGTTTATCTCCTCGAGGTTCGTAATAATATATTCTACTTCCTCTAAGAACTAGTAGTAATCTGCTATCTTAACTATAGAAGCTATATATATTCGGATAAGGTTTAAGAAAGTATTTTTTAAATAACTAATTTTTATATTATCTTTCTAGCTTTTCTCGCTTATACTAAGTAAGAGTCTATCGAATTCTAGCTAGTATTTATACTAAAGTTATCCTATTAAGTATTTAAGATTCGCTAGTTATTCTAATACTTTAGCTTATTTATTATTATCTGCGAAAACCTCCTCGAGTCGCGCGAAGAAACACTTAGGAGTTTTACTTTTTATTATATTCCTCTTCTTCTAAAAATACTATATTCGAATACGTTCTTAAGAAGGAAGAGTATTATAAATAATATTTTAGTAATAATTAGTAGATAGTATTAGTTTTAATATAAAGTAAACTTAATAAGAGCTTCTAATCCTAAGTAAGTAGTCCTAGAAAGTATCTGCTTTATTATCTTAGGATAGTAGCTTCTAACTTATAAGAGCTAACTCTTCTTTATTAAAGTTAAAATAAAGTATTAATATAATTAACTCGATTAGAGCTTTTATTAGTAAGTTAGTTATAAGTCCTTATTACTATCGTTCGAGCTCTTATTAGCTCTATCGCTAACGTTTCTTCGCTTCTTATTAAGCGGACTGCGCTTAAGCTAGCTTAGTCTCTATTAGTTATTAGCGCTAATATGTCTCGTTTATAGCTTATACTAATTCCGCTTAAGTTATTATATATTCCGCTTACGAGTTAGCGTTTAGTACTAGTATTATAGCGCTTTCTAGCGTAGATTAGTTAGGAGTATTTAACTCTATTTATTAGATCGAACTTAATATTATAAGCGAATAATATATATACGAGGGTTTATAGTAGTATTTAATAAGTTCGATAAGAAGAGAGTAAGAATCCAACTAGAAGCTATAAGAAAAGGTGGGTAGTACTAAAGCTTAACCGAGCCTTAGTCAGCGAGTCGTGCTGATAATACTAGTACCATAACCTAAGGGCTTGACTCTTATAGTTCTATAGTAAACTTATATTCTTCTTCTATTATTATGATTTCGAAGAGTCTAGTTCTTATTATTATATAGAAGATTATTATATAGATAGTTTCTTTTATCTATAATACTCTAGCTTTCTTAGTCTTTATCTAGAAGTTTAACTAAGTTCTCTTCGAATTTTTTACTAGATTTATAAGCTATAAAATCCTACGAATCCTATTTTACGCTAGAAGCTTCTTAATAATCTAGCTTCCTTTTAGCTAATCTAAACTCTCTCTTAGGTTTACTCTANTATATATATAATATAAGCTCTTCTCTTAGTATTTATCTTTCTTAGCTTAGCCCTTAGATCCTCTTTCTACTTTATTTATTTCTATTAGATTATAATAATTATATTTATTATTTAAGTAAAGTTAGAAATTTCCTTAATATTTATTATATTATTATAGAAATTAAAGTTTCTAGAGATAAATAAATATAAAATATCCTTCTTTTTCCTTTACTTATTTCTAGATTAATTTATTAATAATAGTAGATAATTTAATTAGGTCTTCTAAGTTATCTAGTTTATTAGTCCTAGAAAGCTTATCCTTAATATAATCCTTAAAGCTCTAATAATATTAAGCTCTTAATCTATTATCTATCTAGTCTAACTATATAAAATAATAGTAGAACTTAGTAATATATTCGTAAATAGATCCTCGCTATCGAATTCCGAGTAGGTACCTCTTAGCTTATTCTTTATTATTAAAGTCTCTAAAGACTCCTTTAATAGCTATAGTAAAGCTTATAATAGTTCAAAAGATAACTCGACTCTTTTTAATTATAATAATAGAATAAGTCCTAGTTAAGTATTAATTAACTAAATAATTACTTAAAGCTAGTTCGATCTAATAAGCTATAGTATTATAGAGGAATAAAGTAATCTATAGTACTTTAAGAGAATATGCTTCGAACTTATTTCTATTAAAAGTAAAATATATTTAGTACTAAAGGATAAATTAATCTAAGTTATTATAGTTTCTATAATAAGTATTAGATAAGTTAACTTAAAGTAAAGTAACTTTATTAATCTTCTCTATCTTACTAACTTAAGATCTTTCTTCTATAACTAATCTTTCTTTAAGAGCTATTTTATTCTTACTAATAATACTTTAAGTAAAGTACTTAAAGTATAATATTCCAAGTTCTAACTAGTATATAATATATAAGCTTATTAGTTAGTATTAGCTATAAAGTAAAGTAAATAAGAAGTTTAGTTCTTAATTAGAATTAAGATATTATAAGTAAGTATTAATTACTATATGAATTTAAGTATAAAGCTCCTATCTAATAGCAGAAGTACTAGTCTTATATAGAACTTTCGTTCCCTTATACTAGCTATATAAGACTATCTTATAAAGCGCGTAAGCTCTCGCGACCTATCTAGTAGTCTAGTATATCACGTGATCCTAGATCACCTATAGCTATAATATAAGTAGACGTATAGTACTACTCGCTATTTCGTACTATAATCGTATAAGTACCTTTCCTCTAATAGTACTAACTCTTTTCTATTACTAAAACCCGTCTAGTACTCACTACTAAGTAGTACTATTAGTATTCTAGTGCCAGGACGGTTTTAGTACTAAGAACTATACTGGTTCGTGACACTAGACGAGAACCTAGTACTCTATATCCTTTTAGTATATTAGAGCGACTTATAGTCTTCTAAGTCGACTTCTCTTTAAGAGATCGATACTTCTTAATTATAGCCTTCTTCTATTCTGGCTAACTAGCTCTTTTTATAGCTTAATCTAAAGTAGTCGGATTATCTAAGAATAGAGACTCTTCTTAAGCCGTATAAAAAGCGAGTCGATACTAACTAGTACTCTCTTATACTTCTTCAAGTAGAGAAATTATATAGGAGTAGCTATTATTTATTTCCGGTATTACTTTAGGCGTCGAATTTAGAGTCGGATTATTACGGCCAGATCGTATAGCCCTAGGAATATACTCCGGCATATAGTTCTTAGATCTAGGAGGCTTATTACGCTTCTTTTATATAGTAACTTGCTTCGGGATATCGAATTCTAGTGCTAGAACTTCGTCTATAACTATAGACTTAGTATCTTCTATACTATCGATTTCGACTTCGGAATCCTTATCTTAGCTTATAATACCTGTATTAGGAGTAGTACGAGTAACTTCGGCGTCCTGATTTTAGCTTAAATTATCGATAGATTTACTCCTAGTTTAAAGTACTATTATAGCGTCTTCTTCGTGAGGTTCTATAACTAAACTATCTTTATTAAATCGTAGATAAGAGGTACGAACTACCTTTCTATTAACTAAGTATCTATAGATATTATAACCTTTAAATCTTACTAGAATACCTTTTTTAGCTCTAGAAGCTACCTTATAGCTCTAGACTCTCTTCTTCTTATTAATTAGTATAAAGATAGGATATCCTAATACACGGAGATACTTAATAGAGGGAGTATAGTTCACCCCTAGCTTGATATCGTCCTAGAAGCATTTAAGAGGAGTCTTCTCTTCTACTCAAGAGGTAGAGGTAAGATTAGCGATATATATACAAGCGAGCAGAATCTCTGGTTATATATAGTTAAGTATATTCTGATCTACTATAACTATACGTACCTTCTCGATAATTATACATATAGAGCGTCTAGCTCTTTTATCTTACTCTAGAGTATACGGAGTAGACTCCTCTAGTAGTATTCTAAGGTAGTCAGTAAGCTCTCTTATCTAAGAGGAAGAGTACTTCTTACCTCTATTATATCTCTATATCTTAATTTTATAGTAATACTATATTTCGACTAACTTAATTAGCTTTTAATTAGCTAGGTATACATCCGACTTCTTAGCGTAAGTAAAGGCCCACTTTCTAGTCGAATAGATATATAAGAAGATAGAAGCATAAGAGTGACTATTTAGACCCTTAGGTTTAAGGTATACTATATCTATATAGATTTTATCTATCGATCTAGTAAGTCAGGCATATACTAATATCTTATTAACCTTCCGAATAGGTCGGCCTTTCTTATATAGTGCGTAAAGGCGAGTTCTACTAGTCTTAAGCTCTATAAACTTTATATTAGTAACTATAGATTAAGTACGTTATACTACGTTAAAGCTAGCGTAATATATAGGTCTATACTAAAGCTCTATATCGACTATAGCTTACTCTACTACTATAAGTAAGCTTAAACCCGGAAGGCTAGCGTACCCTGCGCCGGAGGTCTCTTTAATAATAAATAGATCTTTATTAATTATATAGATCTCCTTCTCCTTAGACGTATAGAGAATAGAACTATATAAATAATCTCTTAATTTATTTAATTTAGAACCGGAGTATAGGCAGACTAGAGACTACGGGATATATAGTATATTATAGCACTCTAATATACGTACTATACCGTTAGTCTTTATCGCTTTAATCGTATAACTTCTAATCCCGGTAGAGCGTAATAGCCTATTAACAGTAAGTATATAGGGTAAGTCGTCTTTTGGCATATATAAGGTAAACTTAGAAAGGTCGTTAGATATATACTCCGTAGCGCCGGTATCGAAAAGCTATCGTGACTTATTATAATAAGAGAATATAGCTATAGAAGCTATAATAGTAGGGAAATATAATAAAAGAGCTACGCTAAAGATACTACTATTATCGGAATCGTTATCCTTCTTCTTTCTACTACTAGTCTTCTTCTTATTAGTCTTATTAGTCTTACTCTCTCTCTCTTTCTTCTTCAGCTATTCGGTATACGGGATCTACTTCTTTCCAGACTTCTCCTTAAACTTCTTCTTCTTCTGCTTATTAATAATAAAAYAGTTCTCTAGAGTATACTTTAGCGATATCTATTTATAGTACTTATAACTCGGCTTAGTATCCTTATTAGCTAGCTTAATAGCTTCTCTACTGCTTCCTTTCTTAGGTATAGACTTATTACTATAAAGAGCTTAACCTGCTATCTTACTAGTAGAATTACTAGCTCTAGCTTTATTAGTGATATCTTTAATTAGACTAATCAGGGTCACTCCTAAGTTAGCCTTCTTATTCGTCTCTAGGTTATTACTAGAAGAAACTCTTAAGAGAGAACGTTCTATTTCAGCTTATATAAGCTACTTCTCTGAAATTACGATAATAAATATAATTAGATATTATACTAGAGGTAGAGCTATTATTAAAGTCTCTAATTTGATAATTAAGAGCTTAAAAGTGATAATAAACTTCTCTAGGGAGTTGAAATCGTTATACTTGAGCTTGACGTAATCTTATATAGCGTTATATACTAGTATATTGCTATCTCTTTCGTACTACGCTTATAAGGCCTCCTATATATCTAATGCGGTAGTTTTACTAGTTATATACGCGAGAGGTCCGGCCTTGTAATTCAATATAATTGCTAGCTTTATTTGACTCTCTCTAGACTCCTAATCTTGCTACTTCTTAAGGGCTTTATTATCGATATTATTATCCTATTCGTTTACCTCTTTAGGTATATAGTCACGCGATTTAATATTAAGAAACTTGCTGATTCTATTAGTTTTAGTAATATTTAGTACCTTATCTCTCTATTCCGTGTAGTTCTCTCCTCCCTTAAGCTTATAGCTATCTGCTAAGTTTAAAGACATAGAGCTACTTATCTTCTTGCGTTTATACGGCTCTTCTAGCGTAGTCGCAGTAATAGGTTCCGATTCCGAGTCTTCCGGATCCTCTGGATAGTCCTAGGACGTCGATTTAGCGTCTGCAGGGGGTAAATCGGGTATATTTGGAGTCCTGGGGACTTAGGTGGTGGCTTCCGGCGCTAGCGCGGAAGACTCTGCACCTCGAGATGCGACAATTTCGGAATCGTCGACTTTGACTGCTGTACGAGTATTGATTACTATACGGCTTGTTTGTAAAGACTCTTTAATAGAGCTGGAGTTATCGGAGTATACTTCTTCGACTTCTTCTAATGATAGTAGCGTAGGTGCGACAGCTGAAGAACTCTCTCCACTAGCACTCTGCGCGACTGTATTTGCTATAGAAAGACGCGCTAGTTTGACTGAACTATACGCGTATACTGTACCTTGATCGGAAGCTCGTAACTTGAATCTCTACCCTTAGTACTAAGAAACAGTTCGACGCTTACTGTTAAGAATCATAGTACTACTGCTTCTTTGAGTACTACTCTACTTCTGGCTATCGGGGCTTATAACCTATCGCAAGGTTACGTTGATCTTCAGAGTAAGGCATAGAGTAGTTGAATATTGTTAGTTGCATTATAGTACTAATTACTATAGAGAGTTGACCAAAGGTATTATCTAGGAATATCCGCACGGAATATACACGTGACTACAGTCACCTGATCCATGCCAAGACCCATATCCTCGCAACAAAATTCCTGCCTGTGTGTGTGGATAGAGCGTTTGAAAGCTCGAAATCATCTCTGGGTTATGTGTGAAAGGGCTGGAATGGATGGAATTTGTGAGATTGGGAGGATGACCTTGGTGAGGTGCGATAGGTTGCAATGTACGTCGAGTTGAGAGGGAGGAGAGATAGTAGGGCAATGCGTTCTTCATCTTGTAATAGAGCGTGGTATGTGTGTGTTGCGTTGGGGTCCGCTGCTGTGTCGTTGTTTAGGGAAAGGAGATAGGGAAAGTCCCGAAGATGTTAGAGTTCATGTCTGCTATCCTTAGAGGCTTGACGGAGAGGAACTCATATAACGCTCCGGTTGGATCGTAAGCAACTGTCCGAAGAGTCAGTCAAAATTTCTTTGTCCCTCAGGAATACACTCACATCAAAGTGCGACGTCGCTTGCAATTCTTCACTCAACCTCAATTTGTCCTCGTATGTATCATCCATATACACTTAACTCCAGTGAAAGTATATACTTGATTAGTACTATCTGGGATTTCACTGCCTGCTTTATAAAAGTCGATAAGGCGCTGGAAAGCCTGTGTAATTCGCTCTATTTTGCCATCTTTCATTGAGTTTCATGAAAGAGGCTATAGTTCTTTCTATTAACTGGACTCTCCGAAAACACGATTTCGTTCGTGGTGCTCTGCTGAAAGGATAGTGCCGGATGGAGAATGTGAGCAGAGGCTGGAGGGCAAGACATGGATCTCCACGGATATCTTCTTGATTTTGCTCCTCCTCATATTTAAGAAAATCACAGAGTGCTTTCCATGCAATTAGGTTGCTTGTGTAGTTTTGTAACAAAAGCTGGAAGTTTATGTTCCAGTAAGGTAAGTCAGCTGGTTGCTAGTTTTGTGTAACTGCCTGGTTGCCTGATTGCATGGTTGTCAGAGAAGAAGCTGTCGCGAGAAGAAACAGTTGGACAGATTCTGCAGATTTACTTCTCAGTGTATAAGGGCATGAGGAATCGGGGTCTTGGTGTCTCGCTGTGAGCTATTCTTTCGGGCCAAAGCCGTTCGAGTCTTCCATGCATATTGCCGTTATACTCGACAAGAGTGCCATCCATGTAGTGATAGGATGATAGCGAGAACCTCCCTTGCCTGACTGGGATAGTTCATAGGATATCGATATCTTGTTAGCTAGCTTAAGGAATTTTCTTATAGATTTATATGAACTCAGGTCTAGGTTGAACTACCAAGACGGATCTTTCCGATTCGAACACCAAATGCTATTTTGATCGAAATCACCATCAACCACACTAATATCTGCCTAGTTTGATCAAACTAGCATAATTGACCATGAATATCTATAAAGTTTAGCTAACACATTAGATCTTTCGTAATTCGATAATCAATAGATGATAAGTCAGTAATTAGAAGGGTGAGAAAGAGCGAACTCAAAAATCAATGATATTAACTACTATTTTAGTATCAATTCTCTCTCTCTCTCTCTCTCTCTCTCTGATTAAGTCACTCACTCCTGTTACTACAGTTTGTTCAAGACTTCGTTACCTAATTCGTCGAGAACATCTATCTACCTTATCTTCCTTCTACCTTTCTGTCCACCTAGGTAGTACTATTTTCTCCACATACTACTAGGTATGTATGCCTTCTCTTAATATTGCAAACCTAGAGTATAGAAAGTTTGACAAAATTGCAATATTGGTCAGTATCCGGTTCTTTTGGCCAAATCTGCATTTGGTGAGCGGATCGGAACAGATAAATCATCGGATGTTACTTGACTTGACATACTTGGGCTCGTCCGACTCTTGGTCAGAAAGTCGAGAACTGTTTCTCCCTTTATTCAGTGGATTGACATTTCATGTAGTAATAACGAATGTTGCTAGAGGTTCAGGGCTAATAGAACTGCTGGCTCTCTACTTTCAGGCTCCGCCTAAGTCTTCAGGTTCTTGAAGTCCGGAAGTAATGATGGGACGGGTCTACTGTGTTTGAATTTCCAGAAGCTAATAGAGAGCCTCCCTCAAGCCGCACGACCCTTTCCCGTCTAGGTAATAATGCATGAATTGTTAACCTACTGACTACTGAATAAGGGAAGAGGGAGTATGTAACACTGTACCTCTCTGAGTCTCTGCAAGCAGGTAGGGACATCACCTCCGCTCGCGCTTGTAATCTGGAACTCCGGGGATCTGTAACTTCATCCATAAGCGAGAACCATCCCCCTCCCGCCCAGCCGCCTCCCCGCTCCATTCTCCTATGGGATTTTCCTCCAGGATACTCGTATGAAGCTTGATCGGCGTTGCATTTGTAATCCAGAACCTCCCTACTATCCGTATATACGAAGTACCTAGATGGATTGACGATCCTCCTTTGCTCCCTAGGTAGGTAGGTATTCAAGATTCGTAAGCTCATAATTATGATTGCTTCATAGACATCATCGCCATCATCACTCATGGGCCCCCACTCGACAGAGAGCCTATCAATACGTACCTACGTACCTACGTACCACAGCGCACAGGACATACAGTACAGTACAGTACAGAAAAACGTACAACACCCTAACTTCGTAAGATGTATTAAGTAAGTACCTTAGGTAGATACCATATTGACCGACCGGCATCAGTTCTTAAATACCCTCCTACCTGTAACCTGTCAAAGGGATACTCGCATGCAGCATCTTATCGTGCCGTCCCTATAAGAAAACATATGGAACCTGGGAGAAGGAGCTTCCCACAAAGTCCGAATGGGCCTGGCTGGCTGGCTGGCTGGGCGTGGGAGTCGGCGTTGAGTGTGACCAATCAGGAGGGACGAAAGACGAGGGACGGCGACCATCTTCACCGAAGCGATGAAGATATACCTACGGGTACGGTACCATACTTATTCGAGAATCATGAATGAGTGCAAGTGCCAGTGCGAGTGCGAATGCGAGTACCGAAATGTAGGTACAATACTTATAAGGATCTAAGGATCCCTCCCCGGACACGGCGGTGCAACGTTAAATCCGCTTTCATACCATTACTTAGTACATACAATACCATTCATTCCAGGCTCTTTCTTACCCTATACCCTATTGTGTAATGACATCCCATTTCATCCGTCTATCCCATCCACTGACCGTCCGTCCATCAGTCGATGAGAGACTGACTGACTGACTGACTGACTGACTGATTGTACGAGCTTTGGAAACGTACCTACAGTACAGCACACCACCCTCCCTGCATTGAATCTGCTGCTCTACCCTGCGCCCTGCGCCTGCACTGGCACTTCCTGCACTCACTCCCACTCCCTGCACTGCCACCCGTGCTTCATGTTCTCGGCGTCGTCCCTTCTCTTCTCTCCTCTCCTCTCCTCTTCTTCACTTTCCTCTATCTTCTCATCTATAGCACTTAATTCTGTCTCCATTCCTGGCCTCTAGTTCACTTCTACCATTCTCCCATCATCGATCCGGCGCATTGGTAATGCCGCATTCCCAATCGCCCATAAATCAATGGATCACAACGTTTATCAAATGCCCCAGCAGATGGCAGCGCCACCACCTATGATGAACCCCCCACCACAAATGTATACCGGATACCACGATACACTCCCACCGAATATGAATATGGGCGATATGTCGCAGCAATATATGGGCGACGCAGGACTGATGGACGAGAGTCTCGAGGCGAAACGGAGGAGGATAGCTAGGGTATGCAACTCGCGACTCGCTGGCTCGGCAAGCTATGGAAATAGGTGTGCTGACGTGTGTAGGCCTGTGATATGTGCAGGAAAAAGAAGATCAAGTGCGATGGGAAGTTGCCGGCTTGTACGCATTGCATCAACTACAAGACAGAATGTGTCTTCACACAGGTGGAGAAGAAGAGGAACCCTCCGAAAGGGTATGACAAATGTACCTGCAGTTTCGCGGCGGGCAGAACTAATGTGTATCAGTGCGAAATATATCGAAGGGCTGGAGAACCGATTGGGGCGAATGGAGAGCCTGTTAAGATTATCCGGTATGCTTTTTTGTTTTTGAGGAGTCTACAGGTCTGTTGCTATCACGGTACTGACCGTCATAGGGCTCCTTACGGAAGACGACAATGGGCGAACGGATCTGGGAACACTTGAAAAAAGACTTGCAGACAAGAGGGATACAGATAGTTTGGCGGCAGCACCGGCATCGAACCCAAATTCGCCATCTCTGGCCTCACAGCATGAAGGGAATGGAACAACCCCTCGAAGCGCGATAGTGTCACCGGAGCCTTCGAATACGAATGGCGATAAAGAGAAGCCTAGAAGCGCTACACCAGAAAAGTCGGAGGGAGAGGTCGAAGCTCTGTCGGATATGATGTGCTCTCTTGTCACAAATAACTGTGGTGAAACTAGATATATTGGTATGTTGGACAGGAACTGATACATGGAAACACACTGATAGAACTAGGATCTTCCTCTGGATTTTCCATCTTCTCGCCGAAAGGTATTTCCTGGGTCAATGAAAAGACTGGCGACTCATCTTTCCAGCAAATGATATCCTCAGCATCCGTGGACGAAAATAAGTGGATGTATTGGAAGCCAGAGGTTTTCGGAGATCTGTTTGAACGACGGGTGTTCAGACGACTACCCCCGAAGAGCGAATGCTTGTCTCTTCTCAAGGACTTTTTCGAGAACTTCAACTGCATGTTCCCTCTTTTCCATCAACCCACTTTTATGCATTTGGTCGACCGGCAATACAGCCAAGATCCATACGAAGGATCAGGATGGTGGGCGAGTTTGAACGTTGCGCTCGCTCTTGCTCATAGATTACGGGTCATGAGTAACTTGGTACCAAAGGCAGAGGATGAGAAGGCTTGGGGCTACCTGAAGAACGCAATAGCGGTCGTCACTGAGCTGACGATGCGCAATACGGACCTGCTTAGTGTTCAAGCTCTCCTGGGCATGGCACTCTTTTTACAGGGCACGCCAAATCCTCAGCCCTCATTCTTCCTTGTTGCCGCCGCTATCCGATCGTCTCATAGCATTGGACTTCATAAGCGAGGTTCTGGCTTCAATCTCAATCCAATTGAGATCGAACAGCGAAAACGAGTATTTTGGATTGGATACATGTTAGATAAGGATATTTGCCTGCGGTCGGGGAGACCTCCGGCCCAGGATGACGACGATATGAATGTTGACCTACCAAGTGCTGATCCAGAAGATAACATTGGAAACATTCCTCTCGCTGATGGAAAAGGCAAGGTCAACTTGTTCCGTCTGATGTGCGAGTTTGCAACAATCGAAAGCAAAGTCTACAAGCAGTTGTACTCGACGAAGGCTTCGAAGCAATCTGATGGTGAGCTTCTCCATACTATTGGGGAGCTAGACCACATATTGGAAGAATGGAAAGATAGTATTCCCGTGGACTTCCGGCCGGAACACGAAATCAAAGCCTCGCATACACCTTTAATATTACACGTCGTTGTTCTCCACTTTGCGTATTATAACTGCTTAACAACCATTCATCGAATGTCTGTGCACCACGGTTACTGGACGAGTCGCTTGTCAAACTATGCTATCCAAGGTCTGAATGCGAGACCCCTCAATCCCAGAGTCTTTTCATCCGCTGCATTGTGTGTATCAGCTGCGCGAGCTTCTATTCACCTCATCAAATACGTCCCCCAAGGAGACTTTTCTTGTGTTTGGTAAGTTTCTTGATTCTGTGGCATGCAAGGATATTAACAGGTCTAGGCTGATACTGTATTTCCCGGTTTCTGCTCTCGTCACATTGTTCGGTAATATCCTCCAAAATCCACAAGATCCTCGAGCACGATCCGATGTTCGCTTAATGAATTTAGTTGTCAGCTTTCTGTCAATGCTGGGAACGGAAGAAGAGAACGGTGGTGTGAAACGAATGTTAGGTGTTTGCTCGGAGTTCGAGAGAATCGCCAAAGTCGTGCTCGACAAAGCCGAAAAAGATAGCTCCTCAAGGAGGAAGAGGAAGAACAACAACAACGAGGAGCAGCCTGGTAAGTCCAGAGGCCCTCCAGCATCGAACGTGCCTCAGAATGGTGCCCCACCCAACGCACAAATGGCCCCCCAAGTACCAGCCGTCTCAGGGATCTTCTCGCCCGGCATCGTCCTACAAGATGGCTTCAGCCCAGTCCCAATTAACGGCTCGCCCAATTCAAATTGGCAAGCAGACTACAACCACAACGGAGGGGAATACACGACTCCACCGCAAGGCATGACGTCGCCCTTTGCGGATATCCAAGGTTACCGAAATGGCAACGAGAGTAATTCCCCGCTCAATATGAACAACTTCCAACAACCCTTTGTACCGCAAGATCTCTGGCAGATGCCTATGACCCTCGAATGGGATTGGGCGGATATGACGGGTGGCGCGTACCCTAGTTTCGAGAATGGGATTGTGGGTGATCCGTCGTTGCAACAGAGTAATAATCAGCATTTGCAGCATCAGATATGATGAGCTTTTATGAGGTTTCAGCTAGACCTGAACCAGCTATATTTATGATAAAACGGACTATGATCAGACAGCCAGCGAGGATCAGATCAGAAGGGCGAAGGAGTGTTAATTTTTAAAAGTTACACCGCCTTGATCTCGAAGTCGTGGATGGCGGAGCAGAAGAGGAAGATGAAAATACTAGAGATTCAAACGGATATGGGGAGAGGGAGCATGGGAAGACTGCAAGATAGCATCTCGAAGCTACAGCTACAAGCCAGGCGAATTGTCGAAGGTGTTTATGTTTATTGTTTGATGTCTCTACTCACGATACGATGATGCTTGGGCTGGATGGGGTGGAGTGAGTGGGTACTTTCCAGTCTCAAGATGATGTACAGCGTGATTTCTTTCCTTGCGTCTCTCTGCATGAATCAGGAGTAGTATGGTGGGATAGAGATGGCGATAGGGTTACTTGGCTGAGCTGGCTGGCTGGCTGTTTGGTTGGGGTTGGGGGGTAATATGTAGGTATGCATTAATAAAATGTATTTCATCTCAACTCTCCCTCTCTTGTAAGGCTTCTGGTTCCTGTGAATTTTCGTTTGAATGACGGGACTTATTTGGACACAATGAATAAGTAGATGGTGAGATAGAGAGAGTCGAATCTATGATTGAGATTGAGATTGAGGCTGACATGGGATCGGGAGCACAAGCTAGCTGCAAATGATCTCCAGAAGTCAATTCAACGACAGTGGGAAATTCCCCCGTTTCCTTCTTCCTTCCCTCCTTCCAGGCACCATTAGTGAGTGAGTGAGGAAGCGAGGGAGGAAGTGAGTGTGAGGGTAAATATTCCGAGGTGCTCTCTCTCGCTTAGAATCAACTCGTCAACAGGCACCTAGGTAGTAGCTATGGCTCGAAGGGTTTACTTGAACTTGGTTTAGTTTCTATACCTGTGTTCGACTATACATTTCCTTGTACTTAGTTACACCATATCTGCGTTGTCTGTCTGGCATTGAAGGAAAAGAAGAAAGCTGACACCATTCCGAACAAGTAAAGTCGAGCCTGTCTGCATGTCGGTCTTCTTCCTGATAGTGCGCGCTATCTTGTATTCTATTGTATCTACTTTACATGACTCGCCGCCACGGCAAATTATTGAACGCGACGACGCCTTGCTATGCGATGCGATGCGCTCTCTAACACGCCCAGGAAGTTCCCAGGTTTGGGTTTTGCAATTTGTGACGTGGGCTTTTGAATTCCCTTTCCTCTTCCCTTGCTTTCCTTCCCGAATCCTAGAATCAGTTGCTTGCTGATTGATGATCTCGCTGGCTAGAGATTGTCGAATGTTCCTCATGTCTTGGCAGATCTGAGATTGAGAGGGTGGATAGGCGTATTTTGTCTGATTTCTGCCACTTTGCTTTCAGGTTGCATAGATCTCTATTCAAACCTAAGCAGCAGCAGAAACAGCAGCAGCATCATCGTCTGCCTCCCCTACGGCGTTTCCCTCAGCATCTCCCTCTCCATCGTCCTCAATAAACTCCTTCCCATAAGGCATCGTTCTGAAAATACCCCTCTCGTATTTCATGACCTCATCCGGCTCCTCAATCATAACCTGCAGATAATCCGTCTGCCTTTCACTATCCTCTTTTGGCGCTCCTGGCGTATATCTATTCCTCTTACTCTGGATGTTCTTATTTCGCTGAGGTCGGATCTTGATCTTCTGCACAATTGGGTAGTAGTAGGCGCCTCGCTGATGTAGACCGTCCTTCCCATCGTGCACAGCGATGACGATCTCGTCGTCGAACTTGTTGGCGATGGATCCGGATGTACTCTCGCTCTCGTAGGGACGGACACGCTTGTACCTGAAACATGGGGCACCGCTATCCGTCTTCTCGGTATACAAGTCTACACTATCCTTCTCTGGATCCAAGGTATCAAACTTGCGCTTGAAGCGCCTCGCATCAGATGCCGATTCCGCCATGAAGAATTCATACTCCAGGGTTTCATCTGGAGCAGGATAATGTTCTGGATCTCGCTCGTAATTATCTCTGATCAGCTGCCTAGCACGCTCTTCTTCCTCGGACGCTTCCACCGGTTTTAATAAGGAGTTCTCGAGGCGGATATCGTACGTTGAGCTTGGTGGGACGGGATTGGTGCTGAATTTTATGGTGCAGTAACCGCCTGCATCAGGGAAGGAATCGAGATCTGGGAGGATGGGATAAGCTTCCATTACTCTGACGCTGGTCTTGCCGCTGGGATGGCGGATATCGCGGAGGCTGGAGAGCATGTTGGATGCTATTGTGAAGGACTTCTCGGCTTGGCTCTTGATGTATTCCAGCGATTCTTTATTAGCGTTCGCAGGTGCGCGCTTGTTCCTACTTCCTGTCTTGTCAATCAGAGATCTCGAGGTTGTGGATTCGAATCGATTGGGCTTGCTGGCGTTGGAGATGTATTCCGTTCGACGGAGGAAGGACACCCCTGAGTCGGAGAACTTGGGCTTTCCTAGTGAGGCCAAAGGACGAAGAAGGGCGCGATCGTGTGGGTGGACTGGCGGTGGATGTAATGGAGCTTGAATGGCTGTAGAAGTTTCAGTTAGACAATTGCGCTCCGAGCTGTTTTGGCGCATAACTTACAACTCTCATCACCATCGAAAATGCCAGGCATGCCCACCAGATCCAATGGCATACCCAGTTCGGCATCTGCCTCGATATTGAGTGGCTGATCACGCGCAAGTCGTGATGCGAAGCCGGGCGTTGTATATTGACCTGATGCAAGGCCAGTATTGGGGATATCGAGGAGTTTGGGAGGGTTAGGAGGTGGTGGTAAAGCGTTCGAGTATCGTATTCTTGCGATATAATCCTGGTGGATAACGCGCTGTGAAGAGGAGGACGACATCTTGCTGCTGCTCGAGAAATGGGATTATAGGGGAGGGGATGGAGGATGGGTGGGAGCTTGCGAAACAACCTCGATGTTCGAGGTCAAAAGTCGCGACTGGCTAGCGTGAATTCGGCGAGGCTGAGGAATTTTGGGGGACAGCTCGCTTGCTAAAATTGCGGTATTGACGTCCAAACATCCTTCTACCGACTGTTATTTGGGTATGATGAGTATTTACCTGAAGTTGTCATTGTGATATAAACAAGTCCAGACAACGTGTTTGCTCTGTATTTCTGCGACACACTACGAATCATCAATTGAGACATGGAATTCAGCTTCATGGCATACCAGAAGCATTTTGACTTCGTTAATTTTGAACTTTGTAACGTCATAATTTAACGTTCTCATCTTCGGAAGACCTTTCTAAGCCTACCCAATGATGGAAAACAATATCGAATTTTCAAGAATGAGTAAGCACTGGTTATTCTCCTGCGTTCTTACCTTGGCAAATGTCCGTCAACGGTCCGTCAACGGTATGAACATCTAGTCGAGTCACATAGCTTAAGCAGTGTAAGGAGATATGTGCAGAAGGTATAACAAGCACCAAAGGGTGTCATCTCTGCACGCTTATAGTGCGAAGTTTGAACGGCCCCCGAATATGGACACAGAGAGAGGAAACCGCACTACTGGATGGTGTTGTTAACCTACTTCTACGAGCAAATTTTGGCAGTGTGGAGCTATTCGCAAGAGTTGGTGACTATGGTAGCTACCCCTTGAGATCAAGCAGAGAATCAGGTAGATACTATTGATCTGGTCAAGAGGTATCTTCCTGATTGAATCCAGATGAAGGTGGCCGTGGCCAAGAAATTAGCTTGCTTGGAAGCGGACTCTAAAACTCTAATGAAGTCCTTGGGTTGATCCAGCAGTGGACCAAAGACTGCTTTCAGAAGCATAAAATCTGTCTGGAGTGGTGCAAGAAGAGACATAGCTTCCGGATCGTGTCATAGATTTAGGTCCAGTAGACGGATCTTACGAGCCATGGTTGTGGATATCGCAAGGATTCGTCGCAAAATATGCGACTTTGACACACCGATGGAGGTCCCAAGGAATCTCATACATAATAAACAAGTCAATTTTCGAGAAACAAACCTAACTTTTGACGATATTCACTCTACTGCCGATTTTGTGCGACGCAATTTGTATCACTCAAAGGCTAGGAGTTCGGTACCTCTAGATTGATGACGTTTGTATCATTCAGGACTCAGAAGATTCGAAACGGCAATCAAGGAAATACGATTTCCATTTATGAGCTTTGTTGGCTCAATATCTGCGCGGCCGAATCGGAGACAAACCCAAGATGTTTTCTAAACAGAAATTCTCGACTGATTAGCGAGCTAGGCCTCCAGCACCATTCTCAAAAGTAGCGTCCATCCTTGGTGATAGCGATGATCTGATTTATGCCCACCTGTCCTCTGTTTTCTTTGCGAAAGCATGCTATGATTGCTTTCTGTCCCGAAGAGGCTGGGTAAAGTAGAAGCGGATACTTTCGCCAGGCACCGTTCACTTTGGAGATGAAGTGATGTACTGAGAATGTAGTAACCATCCCGGCTTTTGGAGGAGCTCCATGGGGCCTTGTTGATGATAGTCTGTGGCCAATGGCCAGATTAAGATCTCCGAATGGTCCTTCAACTATCAACCGCCACTATTCAGACTACTTCGCTAATGGCTTTGAGGGACATCAAGTACCGAAGTCTGACCTTTTCATACCCATTCATGATTCTAATCTCAATGACGTATCATTGTAAAGCAGTAGGATAGTATCGTTCCAGTCTGCCAATAGCTTCAAGCAGGTACTGAGAAGTCAAAAGTTGCGACTCGCTAATGCGGTTCGGCGATGGTAAGGAACAGTGGCGGCGCGTTCCATAACTTATCAGTCTTCAACGAACTCCTTCATGAACCTTTAATCTGTACGAGAGGCTGGTAGGTTATTTTTTGAATGTAGCACTTTATATAGGAGCACCCTATTGATTCTAAATAAGAGGAATATGGAAGAAACCGAAGAAGAGTCTTTGCTATGGCTAGTCTAACAGAATTTCAATATTAGCCCAGTCAAAGGTATCTATACATTTGGGTACATCTACATCCTCTAACTCTGATTTCTATCCCTTCCTACCTGCCAACCCCCTGCTCAGAACAATCGTCAAATCCACGATCAGAAATCAACCCAACTCGCAGATCCAGAAAGGCAACAAAAGAGAACAGGCTGAGTGAAGTGTGATTGATCGATACGTTTTAGCCTGCTCTGAAACCAGGCAGGAAATGCATTGCTGATCCGTGCAACGCCTGTGTTATGCTGTTACCGTACAAGTAGATGAGTAGCAGTTCCCGAGATCCCCTCTTCAGTCTTTCGCCACCACCTTGCTTCCACATCTCGTCTTCATCCCCTTGTCCAGCTTGATAATTTTACAATCCTTCTCGCATTGATTTAAATCGCCGGTGGCGCCTCGGGCGGGCTATCCGTGTTGTCAGTAGGAAAAGGCGGAGGCGCACTCTTCTCTCCAGTACCGCCAAAGTACTTGGCGAAGTCTTTGTTGTCATCGAATGGTCTGTGGCCCAATAACCTCACCATGTCGTTTCTGTCTAGGACTTCCTTGGAGAGGAGTTCCTCTGCGACAATGCCTACTTCGGATTTCTTCTCCTCAAGTAGGTCCCTGCATTGCTTGTATGCCTCGTCGATAATGCGGCGGACTTCTGAGTCGATGGTTTGGGCTGTTGATTCAGCGAATGGCTTAGTCAGAGCTTGCTCATTTTGTTCGAAATGAAGAGGGCCGAGCTTCTTGCTCATACCCCACTTGGTGACCATTGCTGTGGCCAGACGAGTGACTTTGTTAAAATCATCCGAGGCGCCGGAGGTGACAGTATCGAAGTGGAGTTCTTCTGATACCCGACCGCCGAGGGTCATGGCCATGCGATCCATGAGCTGGTTGACATTCATGAGGTAGGAGTCGCCAGCGGGAAGATATTGGGCATATCCGAGGGCTCCTTGTCCACGTGGGATGATAGAGACCTTCAGCAGAGGATCGGCATACTTGAAGTACCATCCACATATAGCGTGGCCGGCCTCGTGATATGCAACAACCTTCTTCTCCTCTGGTGAGAGGACAAGTGATTTTTTCTCAAGACCACCAATCACACGTTCGATTGCTTGTTCGAAATGAAGCATTGCGACAGACTTCGCGCTTGTTCGAGCAGCTAAATGGTATTAGCAAATCAACAGCAACCAAGGATGTAAAAAACCTACCAATCAATGCAGCCTCGTTACAGCAGTTAGCGATGTCAGCTCCAGAGAATCCTGGAGTCAAAGCTGAAAGACGTCCGGTCAAGAACTCCAGATCCTCGTGTGTAACAATCTTCTTCAAATGAACCATGAAAATCTGCTTTCGTCCATCCATGGTAGGTCGGTCAATAGAGATATGTCTATCGAAACGACCAGGACGCATAAGCGCCTTATCAAGAACATCAGGTCTGTTGGTACCAGCGAGAACAACCACTTGCTCGGTAGTGTTAAATCCGTCCATCTCGGTAAGAATCTGATTGAGAGTGGCTTCTCGTTCATCGTTTCCACCGCCGAATGATCCAGCCTTCCCACGAGCTTTTCCGATAGCGTCGATCTCATCGATGAAGATAATACAAGGCGTGTTCTTTCTTGCCATAGTGAATAAATCACGCACCCTCGAAGCACCTACACCAACAAACATCTCCACGAATTCGGAACCGGAAACGCTGAAGAATGGTACTTGAGATTCACCAGCGGTAGCCTTGGCCAGAAGAGKTTTACCTGTTCCAGGAGGACCAGAAAGAATGGCACCACGAGGAATCTTTGCACCTAGACGCTGGAATTGCTCTGGGGTTTTCAAGAAAGAGACAAACTCCATAATCTCCGCCTTAGCTTCGTCCATACCGGCAACGTCAGCGAATTTAATCTTAACTGATGTCTCGTGATTGAACTGTTTTGCTCGACTCTTGCCCATGCCGAACACACCGCTAGCTCCTCCTGCACCACCTCCTGATGCTCGCCGCGAAATATAGAAGATGGCTGCAATAAAGAGGATTGTAGGACCGAAGCTATAGACCAGCCCCCAGACAGCATCGCCTTCGGGGGCATAATTGACAGGTATTCTGTCCGAAGTAGAAATACCAAGCTCGTCCTGTGCTTGGTCCAGTCGTCGTTCAAAAGACTCCACGGAACCAATGGAAAAGTAGTAATGGAAGTTGGGATTGGCCGCCGGAGAATCTGGGAACATGGCCTGGGTAGCTTCGCGATGTAGATCTACTCTGACCTTGCCTGCACTCGTGACTGTCAACTTCTCGACCAATCCTTTATCGAGAAACGTGCTGCGGAACTCCTGGTATGTGATATCACGCCTGCTCTCTCCGGGTAGAACCATTCTGTATAGCAAGTACGAAACGAACGCCGACAGCAACAGAGTACTCAGATCGACCTTGACATCCCCCACCTTGAAGCCTCCCTCCTGTCCTTGTTTATTGCCTCCCTTGTTTCCTCCCGGCGGCGGGCCACCAAAACCACTGAATGGGTTCTTTGGTTCGCTCGATGAAGAATCTGTCTTAGAACCTGTCTTTGTGCTCCTCTCAGATTGCTTCCTCTGCATTATCGTCGCCATCCTTGTCAATTTAGCCGCCGTCGACAATGTCATAGGCTTTCCCCTCACTTCTTCCATCAAGTCCTTCAATTCCTTCGGAACACCCTCCTTCTGGATATTTACGAAAGCCTCCTCGATAATCGCGACCTGGGCCTTCGGCAGCCCTAACTTGAGCGTGTTGAGTAGATCACGCATGGCTTTCTCGTCTTCCGGATTCATCTTCACCATGCCCTCTGCGAGCTCAGGCTCACTGGATTCTCCATCCTTCGACGATTTTGATAGTGGCGTTTGACCATCATAAAGGTGCTCCGTCCCGGGAGCTGTCTTGGATGGCGTCTCAGAAGCTTTCTTGTCCTTTAATTCCGTATCATCTTGCTTTCCTTCGTTATCATTCTTAGTGTTTTGTTTGTTCGAGTATAATCGAGCTTGTTGCACGCATCGAATGGAGGTGGATAATGGTGCATGATTCGTGGAGCGCAGTGATGACCTCGCAGCTGTCTGGAGAGAGGACCTCGATATCCTAGCAATATTGCTGGATTGTCGCAGTACAGAGTGCATGATTGTGTAGAAATGATCGGAGGAGGGTCACGAATTGTGATTGAGCAGCCTCCAAGGTTTGTCGCATCGAGGTACGGAATAGTCGACTTTTGGCTTAGATATTATAGTCAGAGAGGCAAAAGTTCACGAGGTCATGATTACCAGAGACAGTCTAACGAAATCCCGATCGCCGCGTTTCCAAGGTTCCGAGTCACGTGCAGCTCGGTCACGGCAAGATTACTACCTAGGTAGGCTCTCCGTCGGAGAAATAGATGGCTGATTTTGACAAGCGAGACCGTTAAATGTCAACATGAATAATATTTTATTCCTCGACGTAAAGTTGGGGAAAACTTGCGAGAGTTCAGTGAGATACTAAGAAATAGTCAAAGACTTTGTTCAAGTAATTTCCAAAGGTATCCGATTGAGAGAAAACTGATGAATTGCTGTTTCGTTAAGAAACACGCTCTATGTCAAAAATCGGCCATCTATTTCTCCGAGGGAAAGGTAGGTAGCATTTGGACTTCCATGAAGTTTGTTTAAGTTATTACTATTTATCTTTGTGCGATAAAACCATAGGTCTAAGTGCACTGGGTAGTACACTGTTCACAAAGCTTTGCACCACTCAGATCTAGAGGCAGGCAATGTTGTGCAAATAAATAAGCGATTCCTCCGATTCTAATCCCAGCCTGGCTTGAACGCAATTTCAGAGTCGGACTGTTGATGAATAGTTCCATAATTTCTTGGCCGTTAAGTCGTACGTTGCAAGCCACTTCAAAGTATCGAATACGCCTATGGATGCGCCTCATAGCTGTGAAATTCAGCCACATCATTCAGTAAGTCGCCAACGTTCAGCTCAAATTCAAGACTTTTAAGAGAAGAGGAGCATCTTCATTTCTACGATCCTTCGGAGATGCAGCTCTAAGTTCAGAGGCCATATAGTCAAACAGCCAGAATATATGGTCATATCCTGACGATATGGCTGAGTTACTGGCAGTCGTTGCTGGCATCGTTGGCATAGGCGACGCTGGCTTCGAGCTCTACCTCGCTCTTTCCAGCACCGCTGCATCACTTGTTTCCGGTGGGGAATAAGATTCTGCTCTTCTCTTCCGAGGTGCGGAATCTTGCTGGAATCTAACCTTAAGGATCAGATATCAGCGTGATCCCAGGATTGATCGTCCAGTGTGAGCTGGTTATGGAAGTATAGAGTGAATCTTGGACAGAATCTAACCGTACAAGGAAATCAAATTTCGGTTCAAGTCGAAGATGAAGTGGATGCAGAACAAGGTAAAATGCTAGAATTGAGAGGCCTTTCTGGCTTTCTAGAACCCTTGAATAGTAGCTTGCAACTCCTTCTTAGTCTGATGAAGAACAGGATTGCGAATTAACAATCAGGAAACGTATGCTTTCAGGTCCATATTGAGCATGTTGTTGTTTAAGTGGATAATGGCTGATCGGATTTGCTAGAATATTTTGAGAGTGAAGCTCAAAGCTGCTTTTAAGGATTCCAGATCGCAAGCTGCCTCTCTTGATGCAGGCTAAATTGAAGATGAGGGAGAGCATTATCAAGTTCCTCGAGTTGAAGACTCACTTATCCTCAGAACTAAGCCTATACAAATCATCAAGGAGGATGTAGTGAACATGATACTTTTTCATTCTACTTCCCTAGGAGCGAGTGAAGCTGGGTGAACAGACCCTATAAAAGAGTCACAACACTACAATTGAAGCCAAGTGGAGGAGGAATGGGCAAGAGTTCCTGGATGGAGCACAGATAGATTCTGGCCTCCAAAATCCTCAAGCCGAAGCACAGAAAATCGTGGCGGATGATAATTCTAACTTGTCACGGTGCGCTACTGAATGTGATGGACGCTCCGAAACATCAATGGAATGTTATGATTGTGCCCATGGCAAGAGGAAGATAATGATGATGCCCAGGCCTATCCCCAGAATCGTGATGCCTCAAACTCGACCCATCCTCAATCTAGAGCATTGAACCCTGGCAGATTAAAGGAAGCGCGCAACAACATGCATCCGTACTCACAATCACTGGTGCTAGACATAGACTCATCGTGGCAGACGGCAGATAGGGTTTAGTGGGGGCACGAGGATCTAAACAAGGCGAGATATGAGACGAAAACCCCTCCTCGTGGTTGATTTTGACGCCGGGAAACTTCAAGCAGCTCAATAGGTCCCTCAGCCATCAATTTAGAAGTGTATGGATCCCGTATCTTCAAAAAGAAATTGAGAAGATTCGGATTCTTGGACATTTGGCAACTGATCCAATACATATACCACTACTACTACACATACTGCAGCCCCGTCTACCTACTGTAGGTTTCGCCTCGCCAGGCCAGGCGGAATTTCCCTACTTGCATCAATCCTGACTTTGAGTAACTCAGTACGAGGTGTTTTGTTGATCTTGGTGCGCCATCAACGTGATTTATAATTTGTATTGCCGAAAGTATGGTTGACTAAATGAGGAAATTGCTGGACGAAGGAAAGTCTGCATACCCGCGCTTCTACGGAGTTAGAAAAGATGCTAAACAGTGTTCTCAATAGCGGAAAGCCAAACGTACTTTGTCGGCGTTACTAACGTTGACAGGTGTAGATGCACATTTAGGAACATCGGCATCCCAGCTCAAAGATGAGATGAATTTTTTTTTTAGCGAACTTAAGCGAGCGCTGAAATGTTTGTTGCTATGATTCAAGTTTGCATGAAATACCCTCTTGTAAACATTATTCGAAAACGTTTTTCATAAGTTCTATCTGATCCATGTGGTGCTTTATGAAGGAGAGGTAATCTTGATTAGAAAGGCTAAAGATGGGGATTCGGAATTGTGGTGTATTGATGGATTTATCTCAAGAGCGCTTTGCGAAAAGTAAACACTGAAATCCATTAGACTTAACTTTATGTAATTGGGTGAATATAAACTCAGACTTTTGTGACGCTTCTGAATATGTAGGAGTTGCGCGCCCATCTGCTTCATGTGTCAAGGATAGGTTCACAACGGCGTTGAAGTATCGACACGTGGCTTACGTGCACTAAGCGACAAGTCGCGAAGATCAATTTTATGACTCCGAGTCAGAAAGTACCACTTTAGGCTCAGATAGCTTGATTTATCAACGAGAAGATTCAGGATATGTTGCATTCAAGGGCATTTGATGAGTTGATGCTGCATGGAAGGGGGCGGAGTCGAGTAATAAGGCTTGGACCTGAATTTGGATGAGGGATTGGAGGCTGAAGGATCAAGCTGGCTGGAGTATTAGGCTGCGGCTGACAAGGCATTCTCAGCCTTACCATAATATACTCATATGTCTATGAATATACAGCTTTTTGGGAAGATCTGGCGTTTTTGATCCCTCTTATTATAAATCTCGCTACCTTTTCACCAGAAGGAATCAACCAATGTCGCAGATGTCTTTGACGAGATGGCATTGTATCCGATTGCTCACCCACGACATCGACTACGGACCAAATGTTACGCAACTGAGTTCGACGTCCTTGCTCATACATGACAGCTGCTGACAAGGTGTCTTGTATTTGCTAGAGCACCGCTGAAAGATAATGGTATGTCAAGAAGAGTCTCCGACCTAGCATTGCATGATTAGCTTGACCTTGAACATTCTCTGAAAGCGCTAGAAACTCTATTTCTCAGAAAGAGAATTAGGTATGATTTACTGAACAGCATGACGGAAGGCAGTTCTTGGCTTTGAGCTGCTGGTACAAGTGACTCATGCTGAGACCGTGTCGCGTTTGATGCGTACTAGAATTGCAACCGGTATCAAAGAGCCCAGGGTTCTGGGAGCTATTTGGTTCTTATCTAGAAACACCTGGTGGATTGACTTACAGTACACCTAAAAAAGCAAGACTCAACAACTTCGAATTTTGCCAGTATAGTAATTGGAAGCTTGATAGCCGAGATGAGGTTGTTTCGGCAAGTCCTGATGAATAAGGATCATTAAATAATAGCATTACATTAACTATAAAGGAGTGTATTAATTCGGCCATTTAACATTGCGCTCTACCCCAAAAAGACCGCCGTTGTTTCCATTCACTTCACAGGCCGTACGATTTTCTCGCATCACAGTACCTCCAGTCTAGGCCTCAACCTCAGCCTCGACACGCTTGTAGGAGCCGTAGCTAGCATAAGTTCCATAGCCTGCGGAGAAGGCGTCAGTATGATCCAAAAAGTAACGTACATTAGATAAGAAAAGATTGACAAATCAAGTAACGTGGGCTATACTTACTCGTTGGGGGAGGGCTAAGTGCGGGGGGAGCTGGGTACTTGTTGTACTTCCCGTAGTCTGTAGAAGAAGGGTCAATGATAGGTTCGAATGCGGATCAGAGCTTACTTACTGCCATAGTCACCATACTTTCCATAGTCGGTGCGCTTCTCAACGACCTCTGCCTCTGGCTCTGGAATGGGCTCAGGAGCAGCTTCGGCTTTAGCCTCTGGCTCACGCTTGTAAGCTTTGTAAGAGGCGTATTTTCCGTACGCTGGAACTTTCATTAGTTTACTGTCGGTGGCAAGATAAAAGGGTTCGGCATAAGTGATCGAAAATCAAACTTACAAGTTGGAGGTGGGGATGGCGTAGGCGTAGGCGCAGGTGGGTAGTTGTTGTACTTCCCATAGTTGCCGTAGTCTTTTGAACGTTGTCATTAGTCAAGTTATTGGACTCGGAAACGAAATTTGAACTCACCGCCGTACTTCCCGTAGTCTGTACGCTTCTCAACACTCTCGGCTTCTGCAACAGGCGCAGGAGCGGCTTCGGCTTCGGCCTCTGGCTCACGCTTGTAAGCTCCGTAGGAGCCGTATTTCCCATATGCTAGATGTTTCATCAGCATCTTCCCAGTCTGGAATAGACTACAGAATTCGGTCTGGGGAATTTAACTTACAAGTTGGAGGTGGGGATGGCTTTGGTGGAGCTGGATAGTTGTTATATTTGCCATAGTCTGGAAATCATGTCAGAAGTCAATCTCAAAGGGACACGTCCTTGAGGTTCACGTACTTCCATAGTCTATGGAAAAGTTAGCAATGTGAATAACATAGTCAACGAGTGTAAGAGTACTTGCCGCCATATTTGCCATAGTCAACTGGAGCAGCATCTGGTGCCGCTTCGGGAGCTGGAGCTGGGAGAGCTGAAACACATACTGCCGAAGCAGTTGCGAAGATAGCGAGGCGAGAGAAACGCATTTTGTATGGAAGTTTTGGATGAGCCTTTGGAGTTGGAACTGAACTGCTTAGAGAAGATGGATGATGAGATGTGATATGAATCATCCACTCGAGTGGGAGAGGGAATATATAAAGATTTTGACAGCCTCTACTTGGTGGGAGGCTTGGAAATATGACGAGCAGGCTCAGGATCGGTGTAGGAGGGTTGCCATAGCCTCGAGAGGATTACTTCTTTGTCTTCTCTCGGCAAATGCGAATGGGAGAGTTTGCATCCATAGGATCAAAGTGATACCATCGTCCACACCGCTCGTACTGGGCAACTCGACTAAGCATTTCGAATCATGTCCTGAGATTCTACATGGCTGATTTCGTACTGGAACCCCAACTTTGGCCAATTGTGGCGCTGATCTTGACTTAGACCTCGTATGATAAAGTGGAAGTAGCTTTTCTCGTGGAACTGAATGCAGCTTTCATATTGCACTCAATAGCTACATGCAGCTTCTTTTCAATCATCGTCAGATGATACTCACGATAAACTGCTTCGGGGTAGAAAAATTCGGACGCTAGACTCGATACCAACGAATTCTCTCGTATCGAAGCGTAGCGTCGCAGGAGACATATGCGCCTCTGACACTGGCGTTGGCGCAACATCCTCCATTCAGCACAAGAGTCTATAGAAGCTTGTTCCGCGCATACCGAGGGACGTACAGTATTTCTCGTGGCACCATGTCGTGAGCTTGAAGAATGTAAGACATTTGGATCGAGATTATGCATGTAGCTACCACATCGCTCGCCGACCAGGTGCCTTCAGCAGTCTTAGGCTTAGGGAATTTGTGGACGGGCTGGCAAATCATGAAGCCATTCTGAACAAATTCAGCCATCAATGAATGACATCCTTGGTGGTCAGTACTGGTGTTGTTGAGATTTCGGGAGTCTATTTAAAGAAACATTAGCGGGCTCATTCGAGCTGAGTCTTGGCAAGACACTGAGTGAATCGTAAGGCGGAGGAGGGTGGAGGCGCAACATCACACTATACACGATGCGGGGTACTCTTTAGCAAGTCAGAATTTCTCGTATTGGCCATAATGGTATCAGATCTTCAAATATCCGCCAATCCAAGAAGTCACTCGTATATGGCTTGATAAGTGAGGCTGTCTGCATCCTCCATCGCACGCCAAAGCTCGTGTTGTGGAACTTGTGATGAGCTGATCGTTGCCACTAATGCAGCGTGGCGCCTGCATAGGATGGACGCAAACACGAAGTGCACCAAAGACATCCGATTGGAATCTTGCGTCATGAAGATAACGGGAGAAGGTTTTCAGGTCGAGGCTGTAAGTAGTGGGTGCAAGGCTTTCTTTCGGCCCTTCATCAATATATTCTGTACTCTTCCTTTGGAAGCTCGTAGCCTCTGCGAACTTCTTGCAAACACCTCCAGAAACTCGGCCAAATACACTTCCTCGACAGTTTCTTTACCAGTCAGAGCAATCTCCAAAGCAATCAAGATTTGTTTTTGGAATTATAATGGAGTACCAAAAAGTAGAGGAAAACAGTGGGCGAGACTCTGGATCCGCAGAAGACTACGAGGGACTCCTTTCCCAAGATTCGGGACCAACTTACAGAAAGCAAGCTCGAGTAGTTCCGCTGTGGATCGCAATAGTTTTGCCCATCTTCTTTTCTATCTCATTTCTGGCCTTGGGTACTTTCATTGGAAGTAGGGGGACCAATAGATCGTGCTTAGATCATGTCCAGAAATACTGTAAGTTCCTTCATGTCAGCAGGAAAAATGCCGAAGACTGACATCAGAAAGCTCCAATACTGAAGGAGGTTGATAACAACTATCATATGGTCCGGTTCAATGGGTCTTTCATGAAAGAGAACGACTTCCGATTAGTAGGGGGACCTGATTCCAAAGTCGACGCTGCTTGGGAGTCCTTGGGAATAGATTGTAAGTACCCACTATCCCTAGACAAGTTCAAATTCTGACAAAATTCACAGA
This sequence comes from Rhynchosporium agropyri, assembly GCA_900074905.1. NCBI lineage: Eukaryota > Fungi > Ascomycota > Leotiomycetes > Helotiales > Ploettnerulaceae > Rhynchosporium > Rhynchosporium agropyri. The sequence continues at coordinate 64,277 of FJUX01000144.1, read as the reverse complement.
CAGGAGTGTAGCAGTTCCAGTGAGCGAAGGACTGAAGTCAGGGTTCAAATCCGACCAAGTGCAGATCAACCCCAAGTACGGAGGCGGCTTCCCAGCCAATGTCGAAGGCCTCCATCATCTGCACTGCCTGAACCTCGTGCGTAAGTCGCTATACTACAATATCGACTATTACCGCTCCCAAGGGAAAGGTGCTTTCGTCAACAAAGAAAACATCGTCCAGTACCACGTATCTCATTGCTTGGACATCATCCGCCAGCAGCTGATGTGCACGCCCGACACCGGACTTCTGGGTCAGGTGTGGTGGGATCGCAATTACCCCAAGGCATTTGTTGATTTCAATACCGAGCACAAATGCAAGAACTTTGATGCTATACGACAATGGGCTGAGGAGAGGCAGATTTCAGAGGAAACGCCTTTGGACTTCTTGAAGCCGCCGCAGGTTGGAGATACTATCTACGAAGCAATACCCTGAGAGCCTCGATTGTGAAGTATTCACGCCGTGCTCTAAGGCTAGGAAAGAGCTTACCTCCACGGAACATTGAGGAGAGATTCTCGCTTTGGAGACCATGCGTCTTCCCTAGGAATGGGTGAGAAGATTCGGTTTAGATGTACCATCATGCACGAAGCGAGTAGGACAAGCCGAGGAAAAAACTGTATAAGATTCAGGCAGCAGATGTGTATATATCGCTAGATGATCTGAGATGAGATAGTGGTAATCAGGTTAGGAAGAGCATTTTTCTCGGAAGCAGAGAAGCGTCCTGACTTTCTCCAGATTTAATGTATAGCAGATGTTGTACATGTGAAATGAAAGCTTGTGCCGAGGATTTAAGCGTTCCAAAAGTCCCCTTTCCAAGCCGACTTGTAATTTCCTGCCATCTTATCCTAGGATCGACTTCCACATGGGTCTCTATAAGAACCACAAACCGAAACCGATAGATAGATTCTCCAGAATCATAATCATCTGGACCCTTCACATTCTTTGAGAAGGCCCTTGGAAGAAGTTCAACTAAATTCGAGCCCCGGTTCTGCCCGGGGTTTCCTCTCCATAACTCAACCTCAATCATCATGAAGCGAGCGTAGATGAAATCCTAACAGACGGCTGGCGAGAAAGTCTATGCGTCCTCGACGGTCTCGGCACAATCTGCGACACGATCTTCTCCGGGCGGGGTAGATGACTCGGTTGGAGGTCATGCAACATGAGAAATATACTCTCAATCAGAGCGACCTGTATCCTCTCCTCGTCGCCCATCTCATACTCATCAGCTCGGCCAATCTCAGGTAGAGGTCCTCGAGACACCAAATGGGCATTTCCACGGACCGGTGCTTGCTCCTCGATGGTAAAGAGTTCCTTGACGTTGTCCATGCAAGTCGAAGCCATTAGCGGGCTCGAAATCTGAGGTCTGAAAAATGTCCGGGAATGTTTTGTCGACAGACTCAGGAGGCGAGAGTCCCGCCGCTGGGTCATTGCAGGCGGTGTCGATTGCGGACGTTTGATTTTCTCTTTTTCGTATGGCCGTTGATGATCTGGGTATGTCTGTTTTGGGATCTCGTTCAAACCGTCTAGTTCAGCTAGACTATCGAGGATGTAAGGTGACCACGCTGGTGCTGCGGTGTATGGTGGCGGAAGAGAATGACGATCTTGTAGACGACTTCTGCTGGATCTCCTTGTTTTCCTGTCTGGTACATCGCGGATGTAGCCATTGATTGGTATCGCGTAGAAGAATGGATACCCTGGTAGGGAAGTGATGGGTGGTTGAGACATGATGTTAAAGTTGGCCTGCACAGTGTTGGTTTGTCGGTGCCGGCTTATGAGAGTCGAAGGTGAGGACTTTGTACAACCTTGACACTTTAGACAGTCTACGAATGACTGCTCGATTGACTTTTTAAGAATTCCTTTTCTGTACACTCTTGTTCTCAGATCCCCGCCGATTCGACTTTCTAGGTCGGGGAACTTGTAGATAGCAAAAGGCGCCGAAACAGCCCGACAGCACCATCACCAAGATCCGGAAACAGTCCGTGAGGATTCCTTCGATGTTCGGGAAATACTGCCAGACTTCACTTGCAATAATTGGTGCTCAGCAGAAGTCTGCAACGTGTGTTGGGAGAAGTGATGGCTGAAAAATTTGTGCATTAGCGATAGATTCTCCAAACGAGCTTCAAAAAAATGAACGAACCATGAACAGGACTGAGATACTGAACGAGTGCGTGCGTGCTTGTGGTAATTAACAGAGATACATGCGATCAGTTTCTGATGCTTCTCGTCTCACAACCATACTAGTAAATAGTAGAAAAGTGACTTGCTATCACTTACCGCAGAGCAACGCTGCGACGGTACACCAGCCAACGATGTCACTGCAAAATCTCAAAAAGTATGCTTTGAACCATTCTGCCAGACCGAGGTCACTAAGCCAGGTATTTGAAGAAGATTTTAATGTGAGAAGGGAACTTTTTACGTTGATGTGCCATCGTAAAAGTCACATGATCTTCTCAACTCTCCTTGATTCCAAGAATTATGTTGCAGGTCGCAATTTATGGCGTAACGCTGGCCCTCAAATAATCCTCTTATGTCCAAGACATCTGTTGCAAGTCGCAATTTAGGGCCTAACGCTGGCGCAATAACAGAATCATGGTATTGTATGTGCGAACGGATGGACAAAGCTCTATTGTCGAGCTTTCGTGCGCCAGAACTTCGTGTTTCTGGACGTTAAGATGAACACATAAACAGCAGCTTCAGTGGTGCCGCACAACAGACCTGGGTTGAGAATTGATTTGCCAAGGCGCTAGGACTGAAATGGAGATCTTTGAGAGAAAGCCAGAAATTCAAAGCTCCAAACCAGGCTACGGGAAGGATTTATGCCATATCCAAAGTGACACACCCGCAAGCACTCGCTTTGACAAGGGAAATAAGATGAACTTGCAGTACTCCATGTGCTCGATATTGGCACAAAGGCAGCTTCAAAACCTTCCTCACTAAGAAAATCGCACTGACAGTACTTATAAGGAAATGTCTCCGAGATGCCACTGGCACATTCGATATGTTTGAGACAATCTCATTCTTTGTCTGCTTCCTGGATGTTTCAGTTACATGTGTGTAATGTTACTGGTTGATCGTTTTGGTCAGGTACCCAAGTCCGCGATATGTTTCAATTTGAGACAGGGGTTCAGGCAGTTCATGTGCGGGACTGCTATGCCGTAGGTCGGGGGAAACATCTTTAAATCGTCTGATGTTACTGAGGGATGTTTCGTGAAAGGGTCTTTCATCGGTACTCGAGTGGATTGCCGAGAACACTTTAATGGGATTGATGGTTTGTACGGAAGAACTTGATCCTGGTCATTGACGGCAACGTGACTTATCCTAGCATCACTGCAAGCATTGCAGAGCTACATATTGCACGAGAAATCTAGCCCATGCTTAGGCTTCCCTCTACCTAGGGGTCCAATAACGTCGCGCGTACAGTAGCAAGTTCATAGTGGTCGACAGACATGTGACTATAGTCACGTGAATGCCGCAACTAGCTCGAAAGTGAAAGAGAACCCACTTCATGATAGCCTCACGATGGGGTGGAGCGGTTGAGTACTCAAGATTCAGCCTACAAAGGAAATCCGGCTGACATATCTGTACCTTCGCCAACTCCGAGCTCAGCACTAGTTCCACTTCAACATAGCCAATACTTCCAGATGTAGTTAACAAGCGCGTATTACTGTGTTCCTCACCGTCGGGTCAGCGCCGTCTCTAAAGAGTCTCGGAAGATACTAACCGTCACGTCAATAGTAGAATAGCCGCGCTGGTAGACCTATCAGCCTTCATTCCAGCAACATTGCCTGAAATGTCTATTGTGATTATACCAGTATCGAAATTCCAGCGGCTCGAAGACTATCAGCCAGACTATTACAAGCTTTCAGCGTTTTCATGAAGAAACGAAGTGAAACTGCCGGCCGCAAGGACAAGCCTCCTGAGGACAATCAATCGAGTAGTTATACCTCACGTCAGAGGGAATATATGGCTTGGGATGATCCAAATGGTCTACAACCGGTTGCGGCACCCACACGTCAACACCACAGAATAAGGATGATTGTCAAAGAACGCTTTTAAGGCAGCAGGGACGGAACTTCCCCAGCCTTGCTACAAGCCTTATCTCCATGATACTACGAAAGTACTACTCGGTATGTACTCATAGGCACAGTCAGCATTCGTATGCCCGTCCATTAAATCGCCGTCCCTTAACTCCGCCGCCAATCGGAGAGATCTGATCTACGAGTCACCGCCCACTCCCTTGGAGTGCTGGAGCAATACGAAGCTGAAGCCGAGTCTCGTAGGGTAGCCAATCAAAAACACCAATGTAGAGTTAAGGTTAAAGTTTTGTGTCCGAGCGCAGTTGTCGATAGCTCGCCTTGGCGGCAAGCAAGGTTGCGGATTTTGCACCAGCCGGCCGTAACAATCGATACGTGGGTTATAACTCTGACCTCTGGTTGGTTTGCTCGTACCTCGTAAGCAGTACGACAGTCCAAGTTAACGTTATTCGGACCTCCGGTTTTATGTTTTTTACCAGGCGCACAAAGTGCAACGACGAAATCAACGTAGTTATCTTCGGGTCATAGAGGTACGGATCATTGCAGCGGGTCGCTGAGGATGTGGACAATTACGGAAGAGACTATGACTCCTTACCATGCGGCATTGCTGCATAGTTGCAGGATTCTGCAATCATTATTGCTCATCCATTGGAATGTGTCATATTAACCTGGGGGCATGGCCATGGCTTTCTTAATACTTGCGTATCACAGTCCACGGAAGTAGGACTGATCATATTGGGAAATCTCCAAGAAGGCGGCTCAGAAGGCAGTCTTCCTGAGGCATCAGCGAATCTTGCAGTACAAGCGGAGAGTCCACGGGGGTGTAGTACAAACGTCCATGGTTGACCTCAGGTGCACGTTGAAGACCTGTATGATTGTCAGACGCCTAGCGAGCACTCAAAGTCTCGATTGGGAAGAGTATGCGAAGAATTCCGATGACTGCCGGCTGTCACAACAGTGTGGGAGAAGTGCAGAAGAGCGGACTTTGAGTTCGTTCAACCAGATGGCTCGTGCGAGCAAACTTTCAATAATCTATCTGGCTTGCCTGAAAGGCAGGTCGACGCGTTACAGATGTTGCTTACGTGCTGCGGATGGCTTGGTGAAGCCACAGCCTTCCACTCCAACATTCGCTGATGGAGTCATCCGCGCGCGCCCTTTCACCGTACCGTTCGAATTCGCGTACTGGCCAACGACAACAACAACAGGGCAGGGCGTCAGGCATGCTCAGTGTGGCTCGCAGGCTGCCAAATCAATGGAGAGAACGTTCGTCACTCTGGCGTCGCAGTGCCAGTCAGTGCATTCGCGACACATCGTATTTCCAGATCCGGTAATCTGTCTGTTCAAGATAGCGGATGCATCGTGTGTTTCGTGGACGTGGAGGCTGTGCGATGAACGCGGAGGGATCAATTTCATCTTATGTCCTGCAGATTGCAACGCGGAAAGTAAATAGATGGGATGAAATTTGCTCCATGCACTTTGTTTCACTGTTCCACCGTTACAGCGCGGTCAGAAAACATAGTCCCAGCCTTAATTCGGCGCCAGTCCGTTTAGTGACTCGCAACGCGGCCCCTAAAGAGGGTAGGTAGGTGTCAGGCTGATGTGCATCTTGCATCACCATTATTCCGGCTCTGTAATCTCAGGACGTGCAAAGACCAGGAGCCGGATTTTGATAGGTCATCATTTCCGTTTTCAGTGATTATTGATGTTTCGGCAGCGGCTATTGGATGATCGACAGTGGAAAGAATTGGAACATTCGTGTTTTTAATCACTGGAGTGCTTTGTAACAAAGACAGCCTAGCTTTAGCAGATGAGGGTTTGTCAGCTCAGGCCAGGAGATGGTCCTAAGCTTGCTTAACTCCTAAAGGCCAAAAACCGTGGAGCGTGTCAGCCGTCCCGGCGGGAATGGCAGCAAAGCAAGTCGTAGAGAATTAGTGGAAGAAAGGGGTACAGGAACAATTATTGTCAGTAGTAGCCTGAGACTTGAGTATATTTGCCTGGAGAACAGGATACTTAATTGGAAGTGTGGGCTATTGCTCAGATGGAAAACGGACGAACCCGGAGACATAGCATGTGATGGATTACTACTGTGTTGGATTACCATGATGGAGTTCCTACTGATTGAATTGAAGCCTCCCTGATCCAGGCTTCACAATCAATTTCATTCTCACTCATTCCCACAGTTTCATAGGCAAGGTAAGGTAAGGTGGCTTTGGCATTCGGACTTTGAGTTCGACCTGCTGCCTTGCCTGGCTTGATTATGGAAGACTGACGGCCCGTTAGCCATGGCATGGCATGGCATGGATTGAGCATCAACGGGAGCCGGTGGGAAACAGAAGTCTCCGAGCGCTCTCTACAGTTACCGGATTAGGCATGGTATGAGAGCGACACGGTGAGTCTTGGAGGCCCGACTGCTTAGCAAAGCGAAGAGCGAAGAGCGAAGAGCGAAGAATGAAGAACGAAGAATTGGCGGAAAGGTGGGGAGGGAGCGTGCGCCGGTGACTCGTGGCAGGGAACGAACCCGGCCGGGAATGCGATCAGATAATCACAGGCTTTCTTTCTCATCCCCCTGTCCTCGTCGCGGCCTTACGAAGGAACGAACGAACGAATGAATGTACGGAGCTGTCGGCTTTCATCGACCGTGTCTGAGGATAATCAGCTGGATACATAATCAACCCGCCGACCCTCAAAGGATGACCTTTCAATGCAATACACTCATCCACAACATTCAAACATACACTCACAACAACTACAGCAACAACTCTCATCATCATCAACTACAACTACAACAATTCCGCAAACAACTATCCGAGTTGGCGTCTCCCTTCTTCATCACTAAGTCGGCCGCCTGACTTCCGTACGCCGGTTCTGGGCCTCGCCAAAAATCGTTGCCTTGAGTCATTCATCAGAGCACCTCATTTCACACCAATCTTACAAAATGTCTTCTCTTGCCAGATCAACCTTTTCCGCATCCTCCTCAACATCCTCACCATTGAAGCGAAAGATGTCTGTCACTCAAACTTACTACCTCGCTCACACTGCTCGCGGCAAGCTCTCTTTCGAGGCTGCTCGAGCAGATCACAACCTCCGCCTACTTGTTGGTCACGCCAACCTTCTCGATTCTCTGATGCTCGAGTTGGCCGCAGCTGAGCAGGAACAAGAGAGCTGGTTCAACCAATCCGTCAAGAAAGCCTCGAAGATCGAAGAACCAAAGCACATTCAATGGGCCGACACAATCGTCGAGGACCCCGAGGAGGATTGGCAAGCAGAGGACGCAGACTCCTCCGACTCTGACAGCGAATACGACTCTGACGATGATATGGAGATTGAGACGGGCTTCACGCTCTTACAACGAGGTCCCTCCAACAGCCACATGGCGATCGTCGAGGAAGCAGAGGAGCAATTCGAGGATGATGGAGAGGAGGACTTCGAGGGTCTGCAATTACAACTCACGCCTTCCCACTCGCAACAACCTCCCGAGCTCGATCACGATTCCGATTCTTCAGAAGACGATTCGATGCCCCCATCTCCTCCAAACAACGCCCTCCCAACTTTCTCCGAGAAGCAAAAGATCGCAACCACATCCTACTACTCCCAGCCAACCGCTTCGATACAATCGTCCGAACAGGAATCATTCTTCGACGAAAGCTACTACCTTCCGCAAAGGACGCAGACGGGCTTGATATCAGCCATCAGCGTTTATTAAGCTTGTCGATATCGAGCATCATGGGATTTTACGGATGAGTTTGCAGCGATTTTTGGAGCGATTTTCGCAGCGAAGCATTGGGAACGGCGTTTGAGAAGCGCAACAAAATAATACCACTTTACTTTTCTTTTCGGGGTTATGAATTAGAAGATATACAGGATGAACAGCACGGGATGGGGATCTGGGACTGGGACTGGGACGGAATCGGTTCACACCACTCGTATGGAGTTAAAGGGATGAACGATTCGGGATATTTCCCGCTCCCTCGATTAAGAGGTTGAGCTACAATAGTTATTACCATACCACTTTGAACAAATACAAAACATACCACACACATTTACACTTTCCTCGTTTGCATTTCTTAGTGACTCAAACTCTACTCTACTCTGCTCTTTGACCCGTTCCAAGATTTAGACCCTCGCAGTAAATAAACAGAACGAAATCCCACCCACCTGCAACCTACAGAGAAGCTCGCGCGTGCCCTGACAACACAGGCGTGCATAATCTCAAGCAAGATTCTCCACCACACGCAAACGCACGCACTACCGTACCCTACCATAGGCACCTACCTACCTACCTATCTATCAAAATCCCCAAACCCACGAGCTAACGAAAGAAAGAAAGAAAGAAAAAGAATTCCTCCATTCCCATCTAGATCCCAAATGCCAAGAAATCCAAAAAGTCCCTTGGGCCTTGGGGGGATTCACTCATTTGAAATTTATATGTTTTTTTTGTTTTTTTGTTTTTTTGGGGGGAGGAGAAGAAGATCTCCGCAATTTGTTTCTTCACGGGGAGGAAGGTTCTTCATAGGGAAGAAAGGAAGGAAGGAAGAAAGAAAGAAAGAAAGGCTTAAAAAGAATTACTTACTTACAAACCAGCCGTCTACTGAGGTAGGTAGGTAGCTACTATCCACTTGAGGGGAAGAAAAGTGGGGGGAAGATCTTCGCGATGATTCATAGGTACCTGTACCTGTATCTGTGTGTTGTCTTACTAGGTAGGTAGGTAGGTAGGTAGGTAGGTAGGTGGGGGTTTTTTTTTTCTTTCTGTGGGTAATATGGTGGGTGGGTTATGTGGGTAGCGGATCAGACTCCGTAGGTATTTGTACCTTGGGTAGGGGAATGAGCGGGAACTGGGACTTGGGAGCGGGACTGGGAGGGGGACTGGACCCTGAGATGAGTTGGAGGTTGGAGCGTTGGAGTGTCGAAGGTTGGAAATGGAAACTCCACTTTTACGCCGTCACGAGTACGGTGTTGAATGAAATTAAGAAAGGTGAGTGAGTGAGTGAGTGAGTGAGTGAGTGAGTGAGTGAGCTTTCAAGGTAAGGTGTTTCCCGCTGTGCTTGATGGGATGGATTAACTAGGTGAGTTATTTAGGGTTAGGTAGTTAAATCAAGGGATTTCCTGAAAAAAAAAAAAAGAGACTGGTCTGGTTTGTGTGTTTCCTTTTGTGGGGGGAGGGGGGGGAGGGCGGTCAAGGGGTTGAGACTGGGCAGGTAAGGTAGGTAGGTAGGTGAGGATGCTGTTGTGAACTCGGCTTTGGTGGTTGAGATCGCTTGATGTTCTTTCTTACAAGGAATAGATAGACAGGACTTTCATTCATTCATTCATTCATTCATTCATTCATTCATTCATCGTCATCACTAGATAGATAGATAGATAGATAGATAGATAGATAGATAGATAGATAGATAGGTATCTCTTCCTCTCAACCAAAAGTGCAAACATGGAATGCATGAAATGCAAACGCCTTCTTTCTCTCCTAGGCATAATCACCACTTGCTGACGAGAACAACAACAATAAAGCATGTTACCTACCTACCTATCTAGCTTTCATACATACAAGTACATTCTCGAAATGCTTCACCGCCATCCTCCCTCGCTCACCCAATCAGCAATCCATCTCCAGCCCATCTGACTCCACTCAATCCCACCCCAACACAGCCGTTCATCGGACCCTCAGCCCAGCCCCAGCCCAGTCCCACTATACTTCCCGCGCTTGCCGAGCGGTTCCGGCGCGTTGGGTTTGTTTCCTGTTCCCGTCGTATGAGTACCCTTACTTCGTACGGTGTGAGTCAATGATGTGCGCCAGGGGTTATGATGATACTAGGCTGGAAACGGTAAGAGTGACGTACCCACCCGGTGAGTAGTGTGCATGGTAGATCCTTGCCTGCTGGGTGGGGGTGG
>FJUX01000144.1:12028-54280 GCA_900074905.1 Rhynchosporium agropyri | reverse complement strand
GGAGAGGGGAGAGGAGGGGATTACTAAGCTGGGAATTTTGGCAATTTGGCTGGAAAGAAAGAAAAGGCAAGGAAAGGGAGAGGATCTGGGCTTTGGATTGGAATGGAAATGGAGAGCAGAGCAGAGCAGATTATATTTTGATGACCTGGATTTGATTCGCTGTGATATCGTGCGGTCGAAGGGAATGGCGGGAAGGAGAGACAGGGGTGTGATCGTAAATAGGATGTTCGATAGCCTCGAAAAGGATATTGAACTGTAACAGGACTGAAAGCATGATTGGAAAGCCAAATTCAAATAAATTCAAGGAAGTCACTTTCTCGTCATCGGGATCCTCGAGCAAGAGACTATTGAGGCGATGCCATGTAGTGTGCGTGTGTAATTCATTGATTCTTTGGATGGCTGGGTCGGTTGGCTGACGGCAGTCATCCGCAGTCAGTAAGTACACTTCATTGACGATTGGAAATACGATTTTGGAGGGTGAGATGAGATGAGATGAGATTTGCTCGGTCAGCGCCGAAATCAATTGGAGGCTTGAGGCTTGAGACTTGAGGATTGAGGCCCACGAAGCCTGAATGTGGAGTGTGAGACCACCGAATACCGATAGATTTATCTTATCTTATCTAGCGGTGTGGCGTGGCGTGCTTGAATATTATTCTACTGTACTGCAAGTGTCTTCTCATCCAAATGCGGCAGTACGAGCGCGATAAGTATGCGAGTAGTATATGGTATTCGGATGTCGACTACAGCGGCTACTGGATCTTTCTTCTATATGCATGCAACCTCGGAGTCACAAAACATGTATCTACGTCAATTCTCAACCACTGAGCTTGTTAAATGGAAGGGGGATAATCATTCGCAGCTCTGAGTTCCGACCTTCGCCGTGTGACTGGCGCTGACCGCTGTTTCCTGACAAAGAAGGGACATGTGCATGCTGATGGTGATCTTCTATATCAATTAAATATGTTTTAAAGTCAGGTGCAAGTACGGGTTTTGATCAGAAATCGAAGTCCGAGATGGTTGTTTTGAGGTGTGGGGGATAGATGGCCTTATGGGATTTGATGTGGGGGTCTCCATGTGACTTCTCTTCCTCCCTCCTGTAAGATCTCCCTCCTTCAAGGAGTGGGATTCAGAAAGTTCAAAGCTACCTGGACTCGGGCGATGAATAACCCACGTGTACCTCTACACACTTCGGACGCAACCCTCCAGGATAGTAAGCAACATACACGTGACATTCGCCCATCTATCTCTAGAGCTCTCTAAGAATTGAATGTCTCAGCGAGCACAGCTCCTATGAATCTCATTCCCAATAACTGTAGGAATATAGTTCGAGAGTCAAATCCTCTTGAACAGTCTATTGTCTATAGTCTATAATCTTGTGTCTGTCTAGTTCAAATCCCTGCTCCCGAAAGCCATTTCTACAGCATGCCAACGCCAAAACACCCTAGCTAGTAACCAACCATTCTCACAACCTTTAATACTCATCTACTTTCAAAATGTATTTCCTCTCCTCCCTAACACCCTCACCCCAATCAGCCTCCACCTTCCCGATAACCTCCTCCAGATCTCGCTCGGCATTAATATACAGCCCGCTCAAGACCTTGGCTCGTGGATCCGCACAAAGCGCCAGGAACGTTCCACTGGCCAATCCGGCAGAACACCACTCCATATTCGTTACCACAGCCTTAACCCTGTCTCGAAAACCTGGCTCCTGTCCAACATGCTCCGGCTGCGCCTGAAACTGATTATCTGGATCATGCATATGGCTTGGCACCAAGCCAGGATGTACTGGGAAAGAGGCAATTCCCTTCTTTGCTGTCTCGGAGTGAAGTTGATGGTGGAATTTGAGGAGAGCAGCGCTGGCCGTTCCTTGTGCCGACATATATGGTGCTTGGATCACTGCGCTCACCGGCGTCGTGCTGATTATGATACCCTGACCACGCTGTATCATCGAAGGGAGGACGGCATGTATCAGATCGACGGGGACACGGACGCCAGCCTCCATGGCAGGCCACCAGTCTTTCATAATATCTGTTTCTTGCTCGAATGCCCGACTGTATGAAGCTGGTGTGATGTTGATGAGGATGTCGACCGGCCCACGATATTGCTCCACAAGTTGAACAGTCTGAGCAGGAGCATTTGGAATGAGAAGATTGGCTGTCAGAGCAAGTGTGGGTGTGTTGTACCTCTCCTTGATCTCGCAGAGAAGACTTTCGAGAGACTCAGAGGTTGGCCCGACACAGCAGACTGAAGCCCCTGCCACTAGTAGTAATGGCCGGTCAGCAGTGTTTTCTTTGCTCGCTTAAGACCGCGATTTTGAAGCGTAACAGAAACAAACGACACTAGTGAGACCAAGTGATGGAATAAATAAGACTAGAGAGGATAAGGAAGTCTTACAGGCAAATGCAAGTGCTGTAGAGCGGCCAATCCCACGATGAGCTTGCGTGATCAACACCACTTTTCCCCTCAGTGTATTCTTGAACCGAAATGGATCGATAAAGGAATATGTATCGCGATGTTTCGAGAGGGTTGCCCGATTATCCACCACCTCCTCGAATCGGAGCGTGGTTTCAATGGGAGGCAAGGATCCCAGAAATTCCGAGCCAAAATTCAACGCCATCTCAATATTAGATCAAAAGAAGATACTCGGAAGTGCGGATGAAACGGATATGACATTGGCAAGGCTGGGTACGTGAGGCTGATATCTTCATACCTTGAGAACTGTGTGCCTTGGCGACGTGGTCTTCGGGTGCTCGACATCAGGGTTCTTTCTTCTAGCGCCCGTTAATCCGCCTTCTTCGGACGCGCAGGCCACCAAAGGTCCGAAACGACCGGAGTTTGTGAGCGATTTGGACCAGAGACACCCTGCTTGTAAGGCTGATTACTTGTGTTGACGCAGGATTACATATCTGGTATAAGAAAAAATCCAAGTAAGGAAAGCAGGGATATTTTCCGGACGAGCAACGCCGCGTACGCACATTGAAAGATCTACCCCTGCAGAGACACGTGTGAGGTCAGATTGGAAGACAATGCCATGGAGATCTCAGAAGAACTGTACCACTTCAACTCACGATATGCCTGGGATCATAGCATTCCATATGTTTGAGTGACCTATTCACTTCTAGCTTCGAAAGAAACGTAGATATCATAAGATATAGGCATGACACTTGAGATTTCCCACTGCTTAGGCTTAACAATGACACACGCTCTACTGATCGAAATCGTCCACTGGATCCAATTTCTCGGAATTAATGCACGATTTCGATGGAAACCTAGAGCGTATTCAGAAATATCTGGTGACAACATACGATGAGCACCTCGTCTAATGCTACTCAGGAGAACGTTCATCCTGTGTCGACCGTGTCGTCCATCTTCAAGTTTTCGAACTAAAGATTCAGCTTTTCAGCCAAGGTATCGCCATTCACTCATTCATCCTCAGAATGATCCATTCTTCCCTCTCGCCTCCGGGATCTACCATAATCGGCACGAACGGATAGTTTCTGAAATGTATGTGTTCATGACTGAAGTCCTTCTAGGCACATCCGATTCTTCACTGGCGAAGCGTGAGCTTAGCCGAGGCTACTAAGGACAAAGACGTGTAGGTAAAAAGTGACGACTTGGAGTCACAGTCGGGAAAATACTATAGGACACTAAATTGAAATCAGAGCTTGTTGTCGTATGATATTCTGATCACCTGACTAGTTGATAATAAGATGAGATTCTTAAGTCGCTTCGCCGGAAACGAATTTGCCTCGCCTCGCTTGTGACAGAATCCGCAGTAAGATCTCTCATTTCCTCGGGGTAAATTGAATTAAAATAGCTCAATGAAAAAGACCGTTCGGCGCGAGACGGTCGGAGGATTTATTTTCCGAGTCCGCGTACGTGACAGTGATGTATCTTTCTTGTTCGTCCGCCGGGTCGCCGCGAAATCCGATATTATGAGCGATGCCTATCTAGGCATGATATTCATTTTACCATATTTACTATTTTCGAGACGGACACATAGTGAGTGTCCACTGGCAGAAGAAGTTACGAGAGTCTTCGCTTCATATGCTAGATTCGTTTAAACCTCCCCGGGAAGGTCGACGTCATTACCACTCTCCTATCTCGACTTCAATAACGATAGATCAGATGATTTAACATCATTACTTACCTAGGTACGATGTACTCGGTAAAAAGATAAAGCCTTAGGTTCTAGCATCTCAAAACATCTTTTCTTCGGGTAGATATATCAGGTTCTTATCAAAACATAACATTTTTCGACTGCTTCTCTTTCAGCAGACCGCTAGCGATAGGGAAGAGAAGGCACGATTGATTCTGCTACCAATCTTCTCGTCTCCGGTTGGAACAAAGGTTCCTAGATAACAGGTCTACGAGTCAACGATCCCCTCGACTTTATGTTTCGAACTTGTCGAGTACTGCTCTGCGACACCTTGCAAGCTCTTGCAATCGACCAATGATGTCAAATTGTGCGGAATTTTATATATCATCGCCGAACTTGACAGCTTCCCGAGCCATCTAGCTATAACACTGAGGCAGGCTGTTAGCCTTTGCATACAGAGTACTTGATCTGGTATGTCATGAAAATTCGACATGACATCACATACATATTCGAAATACAACTCTCAACCAAATGACCCTGTTCTCCTCTTCATCAAAACTATTGGGGTATGTCCAAATCTACTATAATGATAGGCATTCCAGAACCACGTGAGTAATCTCCCGTACACAAGTCTCAAGCCTTAGCATGTGGATCAGTCGAGCAGTCTGTCATAGTATCGGACAGTCAGAGAAAATCCTATAACGATTGATCGAGCGGAGTTGATATAGTCGGAATTACAGGATTTGAAAGGCAGGGTTTCTGTAGAAGCAACATGAGTGTAGCTGAGAAAGAAAGTAACGCAAGTGTTCGCACGTTTTCCACAGGCGTGATGCCAGCAGCTCGAACTCGAAGGACTTACGTTTTGTCGCATTACTAAATTAAACCGGCATGCCGGTATAAATGATAATTTCCGTGTTTCATTTTTGTATTTGGCTGCCTGTTTGGTTGTGGCACATGAGTTGTGTAACTACCAAAGTGTATTTAGTAGCTTAACTTGGGTGTTCTCCGCTAGCAAACAGCGATTGAAAACACCTTGAAGATCCTTTGCCTGGTATCCAGTTGGTGAAGTCATGAAGAACTAATCACTAAAGGCAGTAAGCATCTGCTCTCTCTCGCTACTTGATCTCGTCCAAGACACAATGTAAGTCATTAATTTGAGTATCTCATTCCAAACTCTACATCGTTCATTCCGTCCACTCTCTTCTACAACCAGATGACACAGACATCTCCCTGCCCAAGCTTCGAAAATTATGCTCTAGCCCTTCAAAACAAAAGCTTACATAGACCCTCATCTTCATCCCCATCCACAGACCATCCCCAAACTCTTCTTCGCGTCCCCATACTCAACGAGGCACGCAATGAAAAGGCTTAACCGTATTCGCATTGCCTGACAGCAGTGTAAGATCAAGGACACAATGAGACCATACAGCGCGCGCGCAAGCCCGCGTACTAGACATCCCCAACATCCAAAAATTCGATAATCCTAATAGGACATGTCGATAAAAAGAGGTTTCCTTGGCACAAGGGGCAGTAATCTATGTTCACCTCCACATTTTTAACATTTGAGACCAGCGAACCTGAAATGTGAGCGCTGTAAGAAGCGGTGTACAAGCCTTACCACTGCTTTCCGACCGGAGCGTGGGAGGGTTGATACTACTATCCCCCCCTCCGGTTTAAACGTTAACAGCTGAGCCGTGCTGGAACGGATTGAAAGGCTATGAGGCACTAAGGCACACCCCGCACATTGGAAAAACCCTGTATCAGGCAATCGTGCCACTTTACCTGCCTGGATTTAAGCGAGTTTTCGCTCCCAGAAGCTCCAATCACATATTAAGCTACGAGTATTTATATGATTGATATATTTAGCTATATAGGCGATCACTCGTACATGCCTCTTCCGAATCTATAGTAATTTTTCGATTTTCTTGCATGGGTATACTCGTAGTGTAATCATTCACTTTCTTAACCTTTAAATGTATTTCTCTACAGAGTAAGTCAATTGCTTAGCAAGCAAAAGCGGCATGTGTGTGTGCCTTGTGGCCTCATGACCTTTCCATCGATTCCGCTGTGCTGAGCTGTGGTAAGGCTGAGATAATTAACGTTTAAACGGGGGGGGATAGTACTAAGTATACCTTGGTACTGGGTTTCTCAGGAAGTCTGAACCGACCGGGGTTATTTTTATCGGGAGAAGAGGAGATTGTTACAAGTGAGAGCTTTTGTATTCTCTTTAATCGTGGTGACCTCCTCGCCTTTTCGTTTTTAGTGCTAATTCCCTCCTAACCTGAATGTTTCCCTTTCTGATCGAAGGACGTGGTCTCAGCTAATCGTATACTTGACGTTCCGGGCGCCTAGGCAAGCTCGAAGTGGACTTACTCAGTTGACCCACGAGGGTCGACTCTAACCAAGTATGCCCTGCAAACCCACTATGGATAGGTTCAGCACCACGGAGAAACCGAGTACTTCGCCGCGGATTCAAGGTAAAAACTGTCTTACTATAATTACCGCATCGACAAGTATATGAATCCTGACAATTTCGCTCGAGATTCAGTCTGTTCTGTTAGCCAAAACTCCCTGGTAAGCCAAGGTGTTCGACCCGGTAGGTTCAGACTTCTGGAGAACCGAGCAGCACGTGTACTTTGTAGTTGGGATCAATAAACCCTTACCCCGTCTTCATCAGCACGAGCCTCAGCAAGGACTAGCATCTAATTATTTAGCTAATTTCAGTCTGCTTACGTACCTCCGTAGAGGAGAGCCTGCTAGAACTCCGCAATTAAGTAGGGGTTTAGTTATCCCAACCACGAGTATCTCAAGTCACGGGTCCCAAAACCCTAGTCGCCTTCATTAGCCGCAACTCCTACCAGCTAGGGTTTCCTTTCCCTACAAAGTACGTGTTGAGACTTCCGAAGAAGCCGAATAGTTGAGCGTGCGGAGGTACGAAAGTACAGCGGTTATTGGTGGTAAGAGGGGCGACTAGGAAGGTGGGCGGGTCTGAAGACTTTCCTTATTCTGGAAGTAAACAGATGGTCAACTTAGTGCGATAAAGTCGTACGTTCCGAAGGTATTGCTTTGTCTGGTTAAGAGCCCCAAAATCCTGATCGCCCACTAGTCCCTCACTACATTTAACCGCTATATCTCAGTAGAATACGTGATTTTTCTTCATTACCGTGCGTGAAATATGAGATCGGGCTGGAGTTGCCAATTTCGAGGATAATCGAGCCTACTTTTAGCTATTTGTACTCGGTTGTTACAAAGAATAAAAGTCAGAACTTGACAGGGCTGACTATCAAGGGTCAAATCTCCAATCAAATCACCTATAAACCTAACATGAACAGGTATAGACTTCCGAAGAAACCGAATACGAAGCAATAGAGTGTTCGAAATAATTGTTTAAATCTACTATCCCCCCCAGTTTAAACGTCAAAACTTTCGCCCTTACTCCTGTACAGCACAGATTTCAACGTTCAAATGGGGGGGAATAGTAATTCACTTACCTAGCCTTCATTTCTGGTCTCGGTCCACTCTACCATATTGATAACTTTTAGCCCATGCTTAAGCGAGTTAGTTGTACAAGCGATATTTATTCTTGAGCTCTTCACCATGGCAAAATGACTCACGCACATGCCACTATGCGAACCGGAATCATCCCCCGATAGAAGGACAACTACGGGTAACTTTCCGTAGGTCCGTAGGACAACTACGAGACCTTTCATAATCAAGATACGATGTCGTGGAATGATCTCCGCCTACCGGCTGGCTATTCTAGCAGGGTGATGTTTTCGTTGGCTCGTGATGTAATGAAGTAAAGTACTATTAAAACTCAACTTCGGAACTTCAACTGAGCAATTTACACTTTTCAATATCTACACATGTCATCTTAATGTTTGCTGGTCAGAGCCTGATGATCAGGCCTAAATAATTTATTGGCTCAGGTTGTAACTCATAGCACCAGAAGTATCCCGATTGCTATGATGGCTCTCGGTATCGAGGGTAGTGTGGATCTCGTCGATGCCGTGGATATTCGCTGAAAATTCACGCCGGTTAGGACTATACGATATCGAAAAACAGACCACGGGAGACCCTGTCAATAAGACTGAAGTCGAGAAGTTTCTCGATGCATGCATGGATAGGGTTAGCAAATTGTGAAGGTTGAGAGACATCAATCAATCTTAGATGCGGCAATTCTTCCGTCATTGCCTCATGCATGCTCTATACAGCGCTTCTACAAATACAAATACAACGATGACCATATCTCTCAAACCAGAGTAACAAAGCGGAGATTTTCGCTAACGGTGCGATCTAGCTCTTCTTCTTCAAAGTTCCTTAATCTCCTCTCTATTCCACGATTCTCAAGTCTCGGTCTTCTCATCCTCCCCACCACCCACCACCTTCTTCCCAACCACACTCTTCCAGCCCATTCCCAACGAACTAAAAAAAGCCACCACCGCCCCGGCAGCACAAAGATAAAACACTGTCGTCAACGCCTCACTATAAGCCCTCAACCCGTCCTGCAAATCCTTCTCCCCAACCACCTCCCTGAATCCCGCTGCGCCAGCTCTAATAACCACTTGCGCGTCGAGATCAGGTACATATTTATGGAGAGAGGACACGAGACGTGACACGAGGATGTTGTTGCCGATGCCGAGGAAGATGGCGCCGCCGAAGAATTGGAAGAATACTGCTATCGAGGTTACGGTTGGGAGGTCGGCTTGCGGGATCAGGGACATGAGTCCGATAAGTGGCTGTTCGATTCTCTTAGTGGTGGTCCTGACTAGGAAATAGGGGGAGGAGAAGGGGATGTTGGCTACCATTTGAATGACAGAGGACGAGCCGAAGCCGCCTAGGACTTGGATACCGTTCATCATACTGTTACCTGTCTGGAGGTCAAACGTCGTGAAAATTCCACCTGCGACAGCCACTAAGATGCTCCCGAAATACAACCACGGATTGAAATGCCCATATGCAGTGACTCCATATCATATCGTTAGTTCTCGGCTCATGGAATGAATCTAGATCTTTGAGAATATCTCACCTAGACCGGCGGGTATAATGCTACCCAAAAGGCTCCCAAGCACACTGAACAAAAACCGAATACCTCTCTGCAAAGGCGTATCATCTTTGATGACCTGGAACCATATAGGCAGGTAATATGCAATGATCGTCACGCTCCCAAGGCCCATGAACACTACCACGGCGGCGGAGTACACGCTTCTTTGCATCATGATGCGAGGAGGGATGCTGGCTTCTTCTTGCTGGTGCCATTGCCAGGCTACGAATAAGCAGATCATGACTCCGAAGCCGACGAAAAGTCCGATGACTGTAGCTGAGTTCCACTGTACGCAACAGGCGTTAGTAAGCGGTTTTTAAGAACGATCTGTGATTTGGATAGTATAAAGCGGAGGAGAATCATGAGATGTGTCAGGCTTCTTCTAAACGTACTGCATGAGTATTACCACCCCACTGCACAGCTAACAAAACCATGACGACCGCCGGGATGAACATGGCGAGGCCTGGGAGATCTAGATGCTTGATCTTAGAAGCAAGTGACTGTTTGGTGATCGTGCGCTCTTTTGGCGAGAAGAAGAATAAGAGGATGACAGCCGTGATGGCTCCGAGAGGCAAGTTGATATAAAAGCCTACACGTTCAATCAGTAGTAATCACTTGTGAAAGGTAGACAAGACCTACACCATCGCCAAGTTGCTCTCTCGGTGAAAACACCACCAAGAATCGGTCCAACTACATTTGATATGCTGAACATAGAGGCAACACATCCCGTATATACTGCACACCACATCAGCAAATCATCCGAAACCTCGTGCTTGAAACTTAAGGAGGAAGCACATACTAGGTCTCTGCCGCACCGGAACAGAATGCGCAAGGATAACCAGCGCACCAGAAAACAAGCCCGCGGCACCCGCGCCAGCAATCGCTCTCCCGACAATGAGCATGACGGAATTGACAGCCGTGGCACAAACCAAGCTGCCGATCTCGAAGATGGCTAGGAAAGCGAGGTATGTCCATTTCAACGAGAAGTACTGGAAGAATTTCCCCGATATTGGCTGTAGTGCGCACCTTGATTTGACTTATTCAGCATGGATGAGCAGAGAAGGATGAGGGGATTGGATTGGATTGGATGCATTGCATTGGAGAGGATGGGATTTCCTGGTAATCTTACACACAAACCAGAAATGCCGAGCCGTACCAACCGACATCATCGAGGGAGTTGAAAGCTGTGGTGATGGTCGGAATCGCGGTGGCGAGGATCGAGTTATCCTATTTCCCCAATCAATAAGCGAGCGCAATGGCGGGTGCATTGAAGGTGGGATCGATGTTTACCAGTCCAACGAGTAGCACGGCAAGACATAATCCCAAAACCACCAGACCCAGCGTGACACCTGTCAGGTATTCCGATTCATCATCGACGGCCTGTTTGGTAGCAGGAGCGTCAGATGTCTGCTTCTCCGGATCAAGTGAAGAGTGATCCGGACTCGCAGAATCGATGTTACTTTCCTTCAATGACATTTTTCCAGCGCAGAGAATATTTGATAGCAAATGAGATTAGATTATTGAAAGGCGAAGTCTATCGCGCTTATATTTGGGCGCGGAGATGAAGTCGCGACTTAGTTTCCGAAAGAAGGGTTGCTTAGCATGATGCCTGAGATGCATAAGGGTTTCTGGAATCTCGGAATCTATCTCACTCCGGACTTGACTTACGGGGCTAAGGGGCTCGGTAAGCACCAAAAAATGTGTGTTGAGGCTCCAAAATCGATTGGTAGTACGGTGCTGTGTAGTGTGTATTGGTTGAAGATAGGGTTACGTGGGTTTTCATTCCCCCTTGTGTGGCTTTCTGACGTGTACAAAGGCCAGGCTTCCTAGCGACCACAAGCGATATCGAAACCATGTGTAAATATACATATTTTACAATTGAGTGCTATGCATTCATGTCTTACGCTTGGAACTGGATGAATGTACCATCTTCCGACATGAATGCGGGATCCATAGCTGACGAAGCCACCCATTCCGAAAGCATCTCAGCCCACTGTACCTCCTCATTCTTCTCAGGCATCGCATCCGCAGCCACAGAGTCCGAACACTTCCCCGTCATCGTCGAAATTATATCCGTAAATAAGAGCCTAGGAGGTCCCAACTGTAACGAATCATGAAGCATCTGAGTATACCACGATTTCGAAGTCTGGAAAAGCATCTTCACGTACTGCATATACACGTTCGCGGCGGGATCTTGCATCGAGATAAGATGAGCGAATCGAGAACTGATGGCGTCGAAACAGTAGCTTATATTCGCGGCTCGTCGGACTTTGTGTTGATCGAGAGTTGGGGCGTCGAGGCCTGTTGAGAAGGACACGAGTATCAGAGCGGCGTAAACGGTCTGGAGAAGATCTACAGTTACGAGATTTGATATTTCAATATCTGAAAGCAGGAGAAAGTGGTCGAGATAGGTCTTTGTGGCTTTCAGACATCGCATCAGACAATCATTCCTGGATGCGGAGTGATACCATGATGAGGCGGCTAGTCTGGATATTAGATCGACTTCCGCTGTCGCGCCTGCATGGAAGCCAACTTCATTCACATGGATTCGTAGGTGATGGAAGCTCATTTTGATCGATGCTAGGGAAAGGTCAGTACTCTTGCCTTAGAGGACAGTGAATTGCAAAATTACCATTATCCCAAATCTCCTGTGGAAAACTGTCTTCCATGTAATCAAGCTGTCGTTCAAAAGCCCTTCCCAATAACTCTATCCGAATTGGGTCTAGCTGTGGTAATTCCTCGTTTGAATCATAATTGAATGCCTGGTTCACTTCCTCTGAGAGCTGCCGTATACGAAGCATATAAGGAATGAGATAGTCCGTTTGTGCGGTACCTGAGTCTTCGACGGTTCTGGTGCAATATTTCAGGCGTTCATTGTGCTTCATATTGCTTGGCTTCCTTAGAACTTGACATATACTGGAGAGAAAATTAGCGTGGACGCATCTAGAGTTCGTGAGTACTTACGACGTTGTAAGGAAGTAGCATCCTAGGAATGCTCTCATTCCTTCAATATCTGCCGAAGGCAGGGGGTGGCTAGTGATGAATGGCATGTTGTTCGAAGCACTTAATCCTTTCGGAGCTGGGCGAACAGGCTTGTCCAATCCTAGATCAACAGCCATGGCAACAGCCATCTGAGAGAGCTGGTATATCTGTTCCCTGTCAGGGTGGAAGTAGAGATGATACCTGAGAGAACTTAGAATGTGATACCACAGTAGCCATAACATAATAGTACATACCACGTGAGATAAATCAAGATTCCCTGCAGCAGATCTAAGCTCTTCTCTCCATTCACAAGAATCCTTCGACTCAGATTATCCTTCAACTCAAGCTCGATGTGCTGCTGCAGCTTGGCATTGTGCTCTTTTGCGCAGCACATGATTGCCAGGAAGAGGAAAGGCCTCTGCCGGCGGAGAGAATCCATCGAGAGGTTCACCGGAATAACCACGAAAGGGAAAGTGTTTTGCTTGGACCGGAACAACCGAAGTGCATCTTCGACCTCATTCAAGCCGATCAAGCCTTTTGAAATGACATCTCGAAAGGTATCGAAGATGGGACACACGATAACGGCATTTTGTTGCGGGAAGCTTTGTTCGGACGGGTTGGACGATGAAGGTGGAGTATCGTAAGCGGACGCGAATCTTGTGATACTCGAATCTGGCATCAACGTACAAGAAAGTTCCGGATTCGAAAGAGGCTTGGATCCCGTTGCTGATATATTGCTAGATTGGTGGCTGACATGGTCCGTCGGCATAGGAGAGTGCTCCTGGATACAGGATGGCGACTGGGTCGCTGGTGTTATGTTCAGTGACTGGTTTGCAACATTGGCAGCCACGAGAGCCAGTAAACTTCCCAGCTTCTCTTCCATCTCAGCGACTCGACTAGACATTTTAGCATTCTAGTCAACAACCTGATACCTAGCAGAACTAACACTCGCGAGTTCTTGGCTCTTTTGGGACGTGGCTTGGCCTCCAAGAAGACGCATGGTCGTCCATCTTTCACACATCTAGCGTATCATTAATAGAAGTTCTACGAAGCTGTTTTGGGGGTATATACCTCATACAACGCTGAGCATCACCAGGAGAAGATATACAGCGACCTTTCGACCCTCGACATGACTCACAAGAACGCCGAAGGTTGCCTCGTTTCGAAGCCATACTGCCCCTGTCGGTCGTGGTAACGTGATCATCGAGGTCCATCATGTGAGCAGTTGATGGATCCCGCATTCACAGGTCGGTAATTTTTGGTAGTACTACTCAATGCTCAGAGTTCGTTCGGAATCTAATAGATTGGTTGATGCAAATTTCCCGAGCGGAGTTTGATACTTGATAGTTGCAGTGTAGGCAGGCATTGATGCAGTCGTCTTGGGTTGGCTTAGTCGAGGATATTCTAGGAATCTCGGAGCGTAAGTGAAGCCGATGATTACTGACTGTATTTGGATTCCGGACAAAGACAGGGGTTGGCGAGCGGCACAGACAGTTGGCCAGAGCCAGTGAGCTGTAAGAGGGGCTGGCGACATTCATTCGCAATGATACCTCTCGAAATAAATGCATGTGGGATTACAGAACATCTAGCCATGGCCCATGATCAACGCAAGACGAGTTTTGCAAAGCCTAAGTACTGGTATACAGTGCAATTATTTGTTCATCGCTATCATAACCAAGACCACAATTCGCGTTGCAAATCGTCCTCCTTAACCATAGTTCAGGTCCGGCCAAAATACTAGCAGTTGCTTGAAGTTCCGCTTTGCTGCGATAGGTATCGCAATTGCATAAGACACGGCGTCAAGTTCATGTGTGCATTGTTCATATGGGTATCTATTGCCTTTCTCTATCCCCTATTTCCCCCTATTTTCCTCATGCATGAGCTCTACATTATTTATACGCCATGAACACCAAATCTAACCAACACGACTCCGTATAAAATGAGCACCTATCTTAAATCTGCTGTGCCCACCGTAAATGCTGTGTCCGCCGTATATGCTGTCTCCGGCCTCTCAGCATACCTCTCCTTCTCCTCAACATTCCGAGGCGCCCTCGCATACGCCTCCATCTCCGCCTTCTCGTCCGCCGTATATTCACTCTCCGCCTTCCGGATCTTCACAAAGAAGACCAAGATGACTAACGCCGTTGCCGCACACGCAACCTCAAACCAGAACACGGCATTGTAACTGTCTCGCATACCTAGCCTATCTACCGTATAGCTGTTCACAATATCCGCGAAGCCGAGACAGACCGCTATACCGAGATGTAGCAGGATCATGATGACGGACCCGGCGAGGCCTTGCTGTTTGCGTGGGAGAGATGTGGTGATGAATATGTTGGCCACGTTGAAGGTTATGTCGATACCGACCGTTGCGCAGATCATGGCGGGGAAGATGTAGGCCCAGTAGTTTGCGCCTTGGGGAGCGATGGCGAAGAGTAAGGGCGCGATGATCCAGGAAGTGCCGGAGATGATGATGAGTGTTGTTCCCGAGAGAAGGTGCATTATGAAGCCGCCGAATGTGGCTATTATGCAGCCTCCAAGTGCCATAGGAACATACCAGGCAACTACTTGTAGGGGAGTGCCGCCCATGATATTCTCCATGTAGAATGTGGCATAGAGAAGAAAGACGCCAAGGGAACCGTAAGTGAAGAATAGTGCTACGACGAGGGCAGGCATGCAGGGGACTTTGAAGAGTGACGAGGGTAGGAGTGGTTCTTCTGCCACGCACATCTCGACATAAGCTCCTGCTATGAGGGCGAGAGAGCCAACAATGAAAAGGACATATATGTATGGGTTCTGCCATCGTTGTGGTGCGTGGGCACTATCGATGATGGCGAAAGTGAAGAGAATCAACCCGACAACAATCAGCACGGCACCGAGCCAGTCCATCCGAACCTTTACTGGGGCATTTCGCTTCTCCGCCATATCAGACGGGATCGTCAGGTAGGAGGTGACTACTGTGATGGCACCTAGAATGGTTCCAATCCAGAAATACCATCCCCAAGTTGCATATTGTGCTGTAACTCCCGCGAAGAAGATACCAATGAAGAATCCGAGAGCAGCACACGCTCCGTAGATACTGAAGACGAGATTCTTCCGTGGACCTGGTCGATAGATGCTGCCAAGAATCATCACCGAAGATGGTAGATAAGCAGCAGGTCCGAGACCTTGCAAAGCTCGACAGAAGTTCATCATAACTTGGTTACTCGAGAACCCGGCGATGAGGCTCCACAAAGTAAGCCAAGCAAATCCAGCCACATAGACGGGAAATCCTCCATACATATCCGCCAAGCGGCCAAAGATCAACAGAAAGCTGGCAACGACAAGCGAGAATGCACTTGCCGGCCATGTTGCAGAGGCGTCCGGGATATGCAGGTCCTGGACCAGAGTCGGCAGGATAACGGTGAATCCAGAAACGAAATACTCCGTGAGCACCTGAGACATAGATATTGAGAAAACGAAGCCAATCTCCGCCCATACAGAGCCAAAGACCTCTGGCCTCTGTCTACCAAGACGCTCGAGCCTTGCCTCGGTGGATTCTTCGATTGCTGAAGAATCAGGGGTGTGACAACGGGCTTCCTTGTCAAGGGGTTCGTGAGTCCCTGGGGTAGTTGGCAGGGTTGGCTCCGCAAATCTTTGGTGGTGTGTCGTGCTGCCAGGTATCTCGCCTTCGGGAGCGCCTGCCATATTTTGGCATGTTGCTGTGTTTGTTGCTGTCATTGTTGTCGGAATTTGCAGAGGCGGAAATGTCCTTGTGGGGGTAATGGGTTGCAGTTGATGGTCCTCCGAACCTGCAGCAGCAGTTGCATCTCGATCATCACCGCGAAACATGGTGAAGTGAATGTCGCCGTCGAATGGTGAAAATAGCCCAGTCCCTCCTCAGGAGCCTCAGGAGGATTTTCTTTGATTAATGGACGGGAAATGTGATCTGGTCCGAGAAGAAATGATGAAAGAGACAGAAATTGTGAGAGGGATAGTCTAATGATGTAGAAATCCAAGTCAAGAAAAAACAAATATCGACATGAAACGGATGGCCATATTCACAAATCAGAATCTCAACCGGAACGGGCGTAATGTCATGTAATGTAAGGAAAGATACCTATGTATGTAACAACAACCAAACCTCTTTATGTCATACGAGGGCGTCACGGTACATATACCTGCTGCCCCTTGGAGGGAGAGAACTTGGGATGTCGGGGATGGCGTTCTTTGCAATGACGCCGCTTCCCCACCTCGCAGTCTACCGACGCTGGACCCGGAGAAAAGTCTTACTTACTAGCGACATGATTACTCAATGGAATCGGGCAATTGCAGTACAGTACGGGCCAGCCGAACAATTTATATGACTGTATTATCCAGCTCGGCGACTACAGAATCTCTGCGGCGTTGATGGCTGCGCTGCGTATTGACTGGATCTTATCGAGGAGGTACAGCCCTCGAGCACTATAACATAACATAGTAAGTACTACTTGTTTGTACCTGAGTGCAACACGTATAAGTGGAGTCGAAGTCCAGATCCATGGTTCTTTCATTGGACGGTGTGACAACGGCGGGGAGGATGCATTGACTTTATTGCTTTAACCTTGTTTGCTTATTTAGACGCTTTTTGACGTCTGCATGCAGAACAGAACATGAAGAAAGAATACTTCCTTCCGTGTGTAGGTAGGTTTCAAGCAAGACATGACTTACTCAGTAAAAGTATGTATGTATGACCGTCAAAGCATGATTAGAGCTCGAGTCAACTCGGGTCCCAGCCTAATCTTACCTTAGTACCGGAGCCGAGAGCCGAGACTCGGCATACAGTGGATGATTGCCAAAGCATGTGCGTGGCGTGGCTGGGCTCGATATCGATTTCCGAATCCAGGGATCCTTCCATTCCTCTCTTTCTTTATGTCTAGGCGGCGTCGTGGGGCCACATTCGGAGCTGATTGTCGGGGTTCTGGGCCATCCGCGGCTCCCCGTGCCGATGTACGGTACGCAATCATTTTGCACATGGTGAGTCATGTGTCATCCACTCAAATGTAGGGTCATGTGATTCGTTTTCAAAATTACCGTATTAGTCCGAAGGCGGAGCCAGGTTATGGCGTGGGGGTTGCGCAATGGTTTAGCGATTGCTGTTCTATCATTGGACCACCTGGTGAAGCGGGTTTTCCCTGAGCATATCAGACTAGGTCAGATCGTGTGCCTTGTCCCCCATCACTACCTGCTTCGACACGTTGAATTCCTGGAGTAGAGACGATGTTTGTGTCAGTGTAAGGTCAGCTCCGAGTGACTTACTAGATGATGGAGTACCAATCTCACAACTGTTGGAGTCATCGAATACTCCGAGTAAGCAAACGTCTCGCAATGACAATAACGAAGTGCATTGAGTTGACTTCGAAAGATTGATAGCCGGAACGGCGTGATAGCAACTTGCTCTCCCATGAATGCAAAGAATCGAGGTTGATGCAACTCGTGTCCATTAGTATAAAGAATCAAGCCCTGTGGTGGCTCCATACCTTGAGAAATCTAGAGTCAAAAATTTGGAAAGTATAGCTTCAGAAATTCAGATCATTGCCTGATCGACGAACCTGCAGAGCTTTGGTGGCTTTGGACATGAAACAAGCTTCCACCTCGCCGGCCACGAATCACGCCAGCCTCAAATGACCATGTCCGATTAAAGGGTTGCAACAATTGTGGTCAAGTCCACAAGGTAGAGGGAAATGCTTAGCTCAGGAAGGTTGAGTGTTCGGGTTCGGGATCCAAGTACTCTTGTTCTGAAAACGACTGGAAGATGGGTTGATGGAAATGAAAGCATATCGTCACACCTTCTTTAAAGGACGACATGACTAAAAAGGCACCAATGAAGACGTTTACTTGAGGAGATTAGGGCATGTGAACCCAATGTGGTCGATTGGATTAAGCGGGTAAAGTGTGAGGTTCCCCAATGCTTGTTAATTCCCTTGCTCGTGGCTGACATTTCGGCGTTATTTAGGGACATGTTGGTTTGAGAGGTAGATTCATGCACTAACATGAGCACTTTATGTTGAAAATACTGAAGACGCAATTCCCCTAGGGTCGGTGGGCGAACAAATGTCTTTACCATATTTTCCACACCCTTTCCGACTTTGTAGCTTTTACAGTTGTGCACCTCAACCCAGTCAAAGTGAAAGTCCCAATAACTCAGGAACTGATCCTGTTCGTAAATTCCTGAATACATGCTTGGGACAAATTAAAGCCGAGAGCGGGAGTATGGGCAGTAAAATTCATCGAAATGCACGAAGTTAACGACACATTCCTGGATGAAGGGGCATCTGCTGTGCAGGATACGGATCAAGACTTTACACATGTCCCTCGGCCAAATGAAGAGGAAAATCTTAGAAGTCTGCATCCTTTAATAGGACTTTCCACCAACACCGTCTATCGCTGGTCATCAGTCGGTTCCCTGGTATTTGCCGAGCGTGTTCATTCATTCGAGATCTTGTACATCGGCCTTGATCGACTTCACAGGACACCGCGCTCCTCAAAGTCCATAGATGAAGACACCTTTTGCACGATCAGTGGCAAGTGGTGGAGAAATTGCGGGTACTCAGCTGAGTGATGGGACATTCTCTCGGGATTTAAAAAGATGTGTACTGATGTAAGGCCGTCACTCGAAGAATCTGCATGGCATTAAAGAAGAGAGATAGAGGACGGAGGGTGGTGGGATCAGCTATGATACGAGGCAGCCTTTCTTTACACGCAAGGGCGAATCTAACAGCTGGCCCGAGTAAAGACCGGGTATTCTTGTTCTTGTCCGCATCTAGTATGTGTATGCAGGCTTAGAAGTACAAAACCAAAGGAATAATGAGATCCGAAAATCGAGGCTAGGCAATTCGCCTCCGGGGAGGCGACTTGGGACCCAAATGTTGTAAATCAGATAAACCCATTGAAAAAATTTAGGTTGAAAGAACTTAGGTAAGACTCTAAGATGTTGGGTTCTTCCGATGATGTCCTGTGTTACCTTCGTGATTTCGGCACTATGATAGTCTCATGGTCTTGTTACCAGAGACGGGTTTACAAGCCCCACAAATTTCCGAGCAAACACCACAAACACTAGCGCATTGTTTAGCGCCGCTTTTTTTCTTCGGCAGTATATATTCAGCGAACCTCCTTGACCTTCTCCCGAACATATTCTATCAGTAGTGTATGTACTTAATCGTCATATATTATATCGACTCTCCACTACGGTGGCTTGCTGAGGGTTACTCTTTGTCGCAAGACATACATGGGTTTTCTTCCGTTCCCGGGGTCGTCGAGAAAAGGTGAACGCTCTTTCCTTCCAGCCGATTTCGCCGATTTAAACGGACGTCGACTGTGGGGTGGTCGCTACAAATACATATACCATACGGAAAGCTGAGAGATCCTTGGGAGGATTGGTTTTGGGTTTGGCAAGTGTCTGAAGAACCAGAAGGGGGTGCTACAGGAGGAACGCGTCGTGGCAGGTCGAAGTTTCAAATTTTCTCGTGAGGATCTGGGCTGGGTGTAACCCGCCGGCCACTTACCAATGACAACCCGATGTGCCCATCCCATGATCGCTCGCTCTACTATGATAAAATCTTTTCGCTATGCTTCATTCACTGTTTGTAAGCTGTAGCAGATCCATTGCTGTTCAGTCCGCCTACACCGCAGGCGAACGTAAAATTTGCGGTCCGCGAAAATCTGCTGGGACTTGGTGGGCGAAGAAAATCCCCTAGAAAAAACTACGTGCACATTAATATCCATCCTTGGGGATTGATTTCATTATTTCTCATCCTATTATTTGGAATCATCTGAAGGTGTCTTAAGGATGCGTGCAGGTAGTCACAATCGAAGTATACAATATTGTGTAAAAATGCCGTATGCACATATTTACGCTGCAAAGGTTTGGATTCTCCTCTAACTACGCAACATTCCACTCTATGCTAGTATCTCAGTGAAGAGTACATACCATACCCACTTGACCATCTAGTAGACACGCTTGGGAGGAGACATAGATGCCTTGATCGTCAAGCTGCCAACGTTTTGCCATCCCTTCTTCAACAGGGAAACAAGGTAGTTGATGGCCAACATGATGTTGGAGATCAATTGATCCTCAGTCATTCCGACGTTTCCGACAGCGACACCCATGCACAAGACCTTCTTCAACTGGAACTTGATGGTAGACTTGACTTCGTTGATCTTGGCGCTGAGATCCTCGTTGTGGGAGACTGGGGTAGGGAATTTACCAGCTGGGGGAACAAATTAGCATCGAGCAGATCGCAGAGGATGGCAGACATACCCTTGGAAAGACCAGGACCCAAGAGACGTGGGATTTGCTTGATGAGGGTATCGGAAGCGACGAAGGCATCGTACTTGCGAGCAAGCTTCTTGATGAGCTTCTTGTTCTTGTTGAGCTTCTTCAAATCATCGGCAGACATGGCATCGACACCACCGTGCTTCGCACGATCAATATCGTGCTGATCACCAAGAATGCTGTTTAACTATTAGCCCTTTGGTGCGCTGTGTGATTTCCTCGTCTGCAGGAGGCGGTCTCGACGTACCAAATGCTCATTCCTGGGCGGGGAACGACTGGGAGACGAATGGTTCCAGAGAAACGCTTGTCACGTTGAGGATCATAGTTCTTAAGGCCGATTTGGAGTTCGACGGTCTCGAGGAAGTTTCGCTTCTTGGTCTCAAGGGAGTACTCAAGGAGTTGTTGGACGTTGGTACGCACTCCGGCTGTGGCAAATGGTCAGTGATGGGCGCAGAGAGGATGGAATAGATGTGCCAGTGGGCGCAGAGTACGGGGGTTTATCTTGACGTACCGACTGTGATTTTCGACATGATGACAGTCTTCCAGTAGAATGATTAAAGTTCTAATGGTGAGGATTTGCGTTTGTCGTGTTGTTCTGAAATTGGGAAATTGTCGTCGATTATTCAGGAATCAGATTTGTGTGGGGTGGGGTCTTGAGTCACGTGTGGCCTGCCACTAAGCCGTCTCACCGCCTGAGATAATCTCACTGTTCGTAAATTTACGATTCATTAGTACCCTCCCCCCGTCGTGACGAAGCCGTCAAATACATTCCATAAGGGGAAAGATGGGTTTTAGTTGCGTTCTCCTTGAAGATCTTCTGTTAATTTGTCATGGAGATGCAGTATTCGATGCAAGAAGTGTCTTGGGCTATCCACTGCTTGACTCATTGTTCCATTGACTTTGTGAGCCTTCGAAGACTGTTCTGAAATATTCGAGTCGTTGTTTACCTTGCACTTTCTCGATTGGCTTTTCAACTCGTTGATACAGACCAATGAGAGACTGTGACTATTTTTTGAAAGTCAGAATGCTTCACAGCAAAGCTAATAAATTTTCACTGTACCACTCTGAATAGTCAAGCTTGAAGTCAAAAAGATCAAAAAGGCTGTCCAATTATAGTGAATTTCGAAGCAAGACCAAGTAGAAGCTTCTGCTATTTCCTGCCGTTCCTCTCCACATGACGCCGCTAGTTCATAATTTCAAATTCCATCCACCTCACCATCCTCCACCTTGCTCCCTTCAAGTCCCTTCGAAGTTACTGTTGGGATGGGGTGGGAGTAGGGCATCCAGTGGTAATAGTCAATATCATAGCCCGAGTCGTACATCCTTTCTCACAGGTTGGGCACTTCGGCGGTGCAGTCACCGTGACCGTTGGAGTAACAGGACAATTCTCGTTCGCACAAGGGACCTCACTGAAGGTTTTCTCGTAGATGATACAATTGGGTCGAGGTCCGCATTGTAGCTGATTTGCACAGAGTTCTATTTATCAGTGTCAGTGTTGGTTCAGGGTGTCTGTGGTTCTAGAAAGCATACTTCTTTCCTCGTCCGTGAAATTGTACGGTACTGTCTCCGTGTAAGACCAGCAAGGCGGTGCTGGCGTAATTTGTGATGGCGGCGGCGGCGGCGGCGATGCTATGGCCGATTGACTTCACAGTATTAGTCGAGCCTGGAAACATATTGCGGGATTTTACCTGAGAATTGCAAGTGCAAGGGCACTGAAGAGTTGTTGGATCCTTGCCATATTTGTTTCTGTTCAACTCGGTTCCAATGGGGTGATTTGTCGAGTTCAAAACCAGTGTCTCTGTTCGCAAGTCCAGCTGAATCGTAGAAAATGCGGAGAATACCAGGCCATATATACCCAGCCCTGAGGTAATTTACGTCAGAACAAATGCCAGCCATCATCCGATAAGTACGGGGAATATGTTTATCAAAGCTTAACGAGAGGTTGAACCTGGTATGTTCCATCCCGTCTAATACTAGTGTTGACTTAAATTGTACGACTTGCAGAGGGATTTTGGCCGACCGTGTCCTAGTTCAGGTCCGTTTCGCGTAGATTTCTGTTAGATTGAGCCAAACTCTTTTTCCGGAGCTAGATCATCTGCCGGGATCCGGGGATACATCATCTCTTCTGGCGCTCAGTAACACATCTTGCTTGTTAAAATTTGAATGCCATAAATGAAGCTACTGTCATCGAGAGTGAATCCTCATTTGCATCCGAGATATCCCCGTCTGGAAACCCGAGCACCAAGCGGAGAGCGGGGATGATGGCAGGCAGCGATCCTCGATACCACTGTTATTGCTCAAGTCAAGCAGTCTGTACTCTATAGTTCAGAACTCGAAGAATTAAGAGACCCTTTCAGTTGTGCTACTGCTGAATATTCATACCAAATTGTAATACACAAGGATGAGGTGGAGATGTCTACAATGGACCTCTGTAATGCCTCCCAGTGACCGAGAGCTTCTATTCATTGCTAATATGAAAAAGTTCGCAATAACTTCGAAAAGAATGATGCTTATAATGAATCGATTGGTGGAGGGCCCTCTTCGAGGTCGAAGACAGCTGTTGCCGCCCCGTGACCCGGGGCATTCGCACGAGGTTTACTCGACCAGGATTCTGAGATTCTTAAATAAATAGAATAATACATTCGGAACGCCTTGACTTGATCACCACAGGTTGAACGTCTATTTAATTCCAGAACATGTACTGAGTAAAGTCTTCAGACTTGCAGGATGCCCCTTATCAAGTAGATACAACACTTCACCGCTGCGCGGCGCTGCGCGGAAGTACGTCCGCACATATTGTATATTGCTCCTTCCAGTCAAGCAATAGATTGTCAGGAGGACAGTTTCCAACGGGCAAAGATGGCTGTACCTGTCAGCCTAGGTATTCACATGCAATCGAGTTGGTATCGAAGCGTTTTCGAAAAATCGGATTGATGGCCATGGCTTCTGCCTGCCCAACATGCCCCACGGAAATAATTTTATATGTTCGACTTCCTATGAGAACATCAGCAGAGGAGACGCTTGCTTGCAAGCCAGCCATGGCTCTCGTCGTAGTACCGCTGCTAGTAGTTGAAAGTCGGCGAGAAATCGATTCGAATCTGCTTGCAATATTCTCGCCCGCTAAACAAAACTTGAATTCGAGGAGATCATCTGAAGTGCATTCGGGTTTGGAGGCGGCCACGTGCCCCGTTTCCATCGCAAAGGTGAATGTCACTCGCTTCGAAAGTAAACAACAACGTCATCATCCTTTGCGCTTCGCACAATTTTTGTATTCCCCTCCCAACCACTTACGCGGCACATTTCATCACCTCTAGCTACATTGCTTCTCCCATATCGCGGTCGATTGCCCACCACTAGACGTGTTCTCTTCCGCCTTTAAACTACATATCACAGGCAACTCTGTCGTCAGCACATCCGCCCTAGCTCAGTGGACGCAAGGACGAGATAAATTCGTCATCGCGTCAATAAGAAATACTCAAGGCAAGGTTGATACAATCGACTCCTCAGATCGACCAATCCCAATTGCCTTTCTTGCTTTCTGATCATATATAACACAAAAGTGCGTTGACCTGCTTCTTCCTATCAAAACAAGCAGCCATCTCCCACAAAAAGTACCAATTGCAGTCGCAAAACTATCGACAGAATGTCAGCCTCACGTCGCAAGGGGTCAACTCCTAAAAAGGCTCACAAAGTCGGGATTTCCTTCAGCAATTGGGCCATGGGCGGTCCTTTGCTCTCGCTCAGCACTACATCTAGCTTGGGAAGCCGGACTTCCAGCAAGGGATCTCAGAAGAGCTTAGATGTTGATACGGTATGTTCAGCCACATAACATATCGCTCCTTGAAGAATCTTGTCATGAATTGCCGGCAATGGGACAGTCGGCGTTGATAAATATCCTATACTAACACATAAACAGGATGAAGAAGAGCCTCCAGATGTCGCTCCACCCGCTCCTAAGAAGGCCCCAAAAAGGAAAGAGAAGAAAGAGTTTCCAGCCCCAGAGCCCAAGGAAGTCGAAAAGGAGAAAGTTGTGTGTGCCGATTGTGAAGCCGAACCAGAGACAGCCACATGCTCTCCCGGATGCCTAATTTGCAGTGAAGATTGCATCTGGGAGAAGCATATGCATGAGAAGTACGGATTCATGGAGTGTGATGCCTGTGGTCGTGGCATAACTTGGCTCAAGGAGGAATTTCATAGGGGTCATGGCGAGTATGCCTGTGAGAAGTGTACGCCTGACTGTGCTACTTGCGGTAGAGGTCCTTTGTGGCTCTTCAAGAAGTGGCAGAAGACTATGAAACGAAGAGCTAGGAAGTTACAGGGTCAGGAGAAGAATAAGAAGGATGGTGACGGAAGGAAGGACGGCGAGGGGAAGAAGGACGGCGAGGAAAAGAAGGAGAAGGGAGATTATAGTGCAAAGAAGACCAAGGATGGCGATGATGGGAAGAAGGCGAAGGATAAGGGAAAAGACAGCGGGAAGGAGAAAGGTTCTGAGATTGAGGGCGAGAAGAAGAACAAAGGGGCAAAGGACGAGAATGAGAACAAGGATAAGGCAGAAGTGAAATCAGCTGAGAAGGACAATGCTGCCTCCAGTAAGGAACCGAGCGACAAGAAGGATGGAGGAGGGAAGGGGAATAAGGGAGACCCCGATTGGACCTCAGAGCAGGATGCCAAGCTCAAGGAGATGAAGGTGCAAAACAAATCCTGGAAAGATATTGCGTCTGAAATTGGGTTCCATCAAGGTCATTGCAAGAAACGCTTTAATCAGATCGAGCACACCAGCAACATGACCGCTGAGATGAAGAATGACACATCAGGAGGAGACAAGCAGAATGCAAATGGAGGGAATGAAGGAAATGGACTAGAAGGGTTTGGTGATTGGAGCAACGATGACTCTAATAAGAAGACCGATGGATCTGGTGGTAATGGAGATAACTCAGGTTGGGGAGCTACCGGCACTCTGAACACGAATGGAGACAACTCTGGTGGAGCCGCCAACAATAGCTGGGGCAGCTACGATAACGACAACTCTAGTTGGAATACTAATGCTGATGCTAATGCGAATGCAACTACTGGCGACAACGGACACTCCGGCTGGGGAAACAATGAGCCTTCGAATAATGCAAATGCTTCGGGAGGAGACCAAGGAAACTCGTCATGGGACACCAACAATACAGGTGAACAAACCAACAAGCAAAATGGCACTGGGGGAGACCAGGGAAATTCATCTTGGGATGCCAACAATGCAGGTGGAGGAACAAACAACCAAAGCTGGGGCGAGCCGTCTACTACATATGGCAACAACAACGGCGGCGATACTTCAAACTCTGCATGGGATCAAAACGACTCAAACAAGACTATAGATCAATTTGGTAGCGCCAATAATACCTCGCTAAGTCCGAAATCCTCAAATGGTGGCGGGAAGAAGGACAAGAACAAGAACGAGGGCAAGGGCAATAAGCAAGACAAGAAAGTTGAATTTGATGGCCAAATCACCGAAAGCAACCCAACTGGCTATATTGGCTACAAGTCAGCTCGAGCAGACACGGGCACAGCTCAAGCTTCAGGAGGATTACCAAAAAGTGATAATGCAGAAGCATCCGGTAATAGCTGGGGCTCAGGCAACAATTCCTGGAACGCAGCTCCTCCTACGTCGAACAATAACACAGGTAATGCCGAGGCTTCGGGCACTGGATGGGGTGCTACGAACTCAAATTGGGCCACTATCGACCCGCAGCAGGGCAACAGCGTGAATGAACCAGTTAGAGATTGCTGGGCTCAACCAGATCTCTCCAAGGATTCTGGTAATGCTGGCGCTACTGACTCTTCGAATCAACCTGCCGCCGGCAAAAGTAATGGATGGCATACTGTCACTGACTCGGATCTTAATAAGCCATTGAACGACAATGCGGCAACGAGCTGGAATCAATCACAGGAAAACGGCAACGCGAACCAGAATTCTGGGAATGGTGGGAACTCCTACGGGAATCAAGGCGGAAACAACTCGAACAATAACAACGCAAGCAACTTTATCCCTGCGAACAACTTCGGTGGGCCAATTAATTCAAACTTCAACGGCTTCGATCGAGGACACAGAGGAGGTTTCAATGAGTCCAACTTCAACCCAATTGGTGGCAGCGGTAGCTTCAACTCGGGGAACAACGGAGGAGGCGGAGGTTTCAACAACCTTAATGTCTTCAACGCTGGTGGTGGGTTTAACCCGGAAAAGCAGCATCGAGGAAAACTTCAACCAAACGAGGCATGGAGCCAAGACGATTGCACCAAGCTGGAGTTCTTGGAGTCCAAGTACAATCAGCATAAGTGGGTCCAGATGCAGGCTGACTTCTACAACTGGACCGGACGCATGGTTCACCATGAGCTGATTGAACTGAAATTCAAGTCCGATGGTTACCATATGTAGGAATTCTGGAGGAACTCAGGGTTTGGGATTCGGGACAGGATTTAGAGGGGTTGCTTGGTCGGCGTTATTTGGTCTGCTTCATCTGCATCTAGTGAATTCATGAAAGCTTCGCCGTGCGGGTAAACAGAGTGGGAGACATAGTTGAACCTCTGGGTATGGATGTTCCTATCCTGGTAGGTGTGGCCATTGAACAAATTATCTCTCCAAAACCACCTCTCACGCGAAAACGAATTGCTTAAACCGAGGCGATCAGCGACTTGCTCACTGGTTTCTGGATGCATTTTCCGTTTAAACACTGTAAGAAGGAGAGAGCATCGTGAGTTAAAAACTCAATGAAAATTAACGAACACTACTGCACCCATATGAGGCATCATCAATATCTGACTAATGATAGGCAGATGCTAGCGGGAACACGGTATAGCGAAATGTCGAATAGGTGCTGTGGGTGTCGTGACGAAATTACAAGAATATTTGTATCTCTCGATCCGTGAGCCACTTCTCTGGTATACATGGTTCCAGAGTGGGTTACTTGGTCGAAATTAAGACTCGGAATTTTCACGAGGAAAATTTGGACCTGGGATTTCAATCCAACAAGTGAAGAGGGGGGTACTCGCGACCCTATGTCACAACAAAACGTCCAGGCGCTGTCTTCTGAAGCATTCTGCCAATTTCCACCGAAATGATGTTGCTGAGTTGACACTCGAAGCAAAGTTCCTGCGCTAGAACACGATTTCCGCTCCTTCATGTTCGTCCTACTCATTGTTAACCTCGCGTTGCACAAAGGGGGACTCAAGCCAGGCTATGTATAATACAGGGCCGTGAGATTGGACAGAACGATGGGCGAGGCTAGCGCTGGTACAGCCATGATAACCAGTTCACCTGCCGTGGAAGCAGGTCTTTGTGGTGCTTCTCATGCGTATGTGCTGGCAACCACTTCATGGAGTGTCTATGATTGGAGGTCACGCATACAAGTGTCTCCAGTGATGGATTGAGCGAGCGATCTAGCTGTCGTCTTCCGATAAAAAATGCCAGAGAGATGGCAACTGACTAGCTCATGGATCTCTGACTCGATCTAGATCATTGTGGGACGAGCTGACCCAAGGTCGAGGCCCAGAATTCGAGGCGCTGAAAAAGCCATGGTTTTTATCGTTATTCCGCGCCTACTACCTCCATTGGAGATTGAAGATAGAACCATCATCCCTCGTCTAATCCACGGCGACTTGTAGGATGGAAACGCAGCCGTGGACGTCGCCACGGGTATGCCTGTGATATTCGATGCAACGTTTCTCTATGCCCACAACGAACGTCGTAGGTTCTCGACGTGTACTCGCAGGGAGGCTGACCCGAGTTGCTATGCAAACGAGCTTGGTCTGTGGTTCTGCCCTTAGCAAAAGATGACACAAAAATACATTGACGAATATGTTGAGCGTTTCGAGGTTTCTAAACTCAAAGAAGAATTTGTCGAGCGAGGGGCACTTGACTGCCTTTTAGTCAAGCATCCTGATTCTTTCACCGTTTCAGTATACTAAGTTGATAAATCCATTTCGATCTGCAACCAAGTTCCCTTTACCCAGACACTCTCTGGTTTTAGACACATGTAAGTGGAAATGCCATTCGAGCTCGTACATGCGGTAAATCATGAAAGACCTTCTTCAGTACATTGGAAACGATGTTGGAAATACTAGAAAGCAGAAGGGGAAGGATACGAGAGATATTCAGAAAAGACATGCATTATTACTCTAAGCTCAGGCACGAGGCTGGGCAATTTCGTCTCCGGCGGAAGCGATTTTGGAAACTCGTCGTTGAGTCATCCTCTCGACCAAGATTATCTCATTGCCTCTTAGAGAAGTCATAAAGTAGTTGGAAGAATTCGAAGCTTTTTTCTCCGAAAATTTCCTGTAATATCTTCGCGACCTTGACATCGAGTTTGATCTTTGTATTATAACGAACTGTCTTAGACTCGCTTTGCCAATCTAGGATTGGAAACTGTAGCAACATACCATGGCCCAGTTCTCCCCTAGACTTCAGCTACCAAGACTGATTTTTCTCAATTCGTTGCATACTCAGATACCCTGATATCGTCAATATTTCACATTCCACTTTCTTTTTCTTTCTGAATAGCGACCTTACTATCACTCATGATGTTTACATGACATCATATCATCGTAGTATTTTAGATTTGAGATAAGCAACATTAATAGCTCTTCCACTCTTCCAGAATTGAGGCTTGTTTCCTTATTACGAGAGTCATGTTCAATGCTTACCTTTTTGCATGTAATGATTGTAGAGCAAGGGACACAAAAGAAACCTGCTGTGGCTGGAGTTCCTGAGTTGGGTTAGCGAGACTGGTTTGGTTTAGCGTAGCGGAGGAAGCCTCTCTCCTGAAAGTCGATCCCTTTCCGCCTTGACGTATTTTGTCATGATCGGGCGATCGCGACCTTCACTCCTCCAAATGTTCTCCTACCACTGTACGACTTCTTAATTATTTTATCAATTTAAACAGATTAGCTGCTCTGATAAGCAATAGCGGTGAGAACCTCAAGTCGTGAAATGAGGCAGGTACGTGTCCGATATTTCACGCATACGTGTGAGAGGGCAGCTGCGTCAAACATGACCGTTGTTCAAGCTCCAAGGATTCGAAAAGGGCCGGAAAGGTTTTAATCGCTTGTATTCATTTGATAGCGATTGAACACATGTCTTGTCAAAGGCCATGTGGCCGCAGCTATAACGGATTAAGTACTGGAATTTTGTGTGACATCGAGTGTGATATATACACGCTTGCGTGGTACGAACGAGCTTCTTTCTGTCACATTTTGAAGCTCAGATGAGATCTCTATGGGCAATTTAAG
Organism: Rhynchosporium agropyri; assembly: GCA_900074905.1. NCBI lineage: Eukaryota > Fungi > Ascomycota > Leotiomycetes > Helotiales > Ploettnerulaceae > Rhynchosporium > Rhynchosporium agropyri. The sequence goes on along the minus strand of FJUX01000144.1, from coordinate 24,595 downwards.
GGTGACTGCATCACCTTTTCTGTTCGAGCTTCATCGGCAAGGCGAGCTGTCGTGTCTTGATGTGTTCCCATCAGTTCGACTATCACCAATCATTCGATCGTTTTTATACAGCCCTACTGCTACCGCTCGATCCGCTACGGGTTTCCGAGACGCTGGAATAGCTGAGGGTTGCCTTTCTGCTTATTTTATGCGATCTCAATCTTCACGCTTATTACCAAGTTTCCCAACAAAAGTGGGTATTTACTGCAGCTGCGTTTGTACACAAGCTTTAACCGGGCCTAATGATGGGTTCGGCGCAAATAAGGAAGCAAACAATTCATTCTAGACCATATACACAGACGGCCGGCAGCCTCAAAATACCCCTGGATCCCAAGGATCGGGGCTAAATTATCGTAATTGAGAACGAACTTTTGAAACGTGGCTGTGGAAAGTCAAGATGGCTCCCTACATCAGAATTACACCGGCTGTCCATCCGGGCGCCGGAACGATAATTTTGGAGTCGGGAAATTCTTATAATAATAGCTTCGTCACGCTGAGGATCATGTTGTCTCAACTTTACAAGAAAGACACCAGAATTTGAGACACCAGAGATTCGTTCCACACCACCTCTAGAATTTTGTACCATCAATTCGTAATTTTCAATACTACATTCGAGCTTCACATCCCACCGAAGAGCGTCTTTCCGCGGAGGCGACCACAACATATCCACACAAACGTCCGTTCAACCATTCACTTATGAAAAAATTCCCACATCGATCTCGCCAGATCAGCACACCAACAGAAAACGACGCGGACAATGTGTTACTGGTACACACATACCTACAGATGTAGACATGTGACCCACGCATTGGGCAAGTACTGCACCCAAGCAAATCTCGTCCAAACGCCTTGCAAGAAGAAATACGTTTGGAAAAATATAGGTATGGGAGAAGATTGCGAGGAATGCGCGATTCCAGAAGGTCGTGGGAATAATGTTGTGGATGACTATGCCGACCAGGTTGGAGGAGGGGGAGGGGTAGTTCAGCACAGAGTTGGACTTAGGACTAAGAGGAAGGCAAGGCGATGAGCGAGTCGGTTTTTGATCAGGTATCGGAGGTATCATGGGCGAATTTGGCGAATTGAAGTCTGGATAAGATGGGATTAAGACGGGGAGTTCTGGGCGATGGGCGCAGCTTTTGGAAACTCAGGTATACACTGATATATAGCTTAGACACAACGTAGATAGTGTTCGATAGATGGGAATTGAAACGAGGAGTTTTGCCTTTTTCAATTGGCTGTGACTTCTCGTTGCGTTTGATCATGCCAATTTACCTTGCCTTCTGCTCGAAATCGTTGCGCTTCGAATTCAAATCTCGAACCCGCTTCTTTTCGCTGAACTCATCTAACAGGACGATTTCTACTCCTTCGCAGGATACCAAACCGTATCCTCAGGATCCTCCCAATCCTCCGAAAAGTGATACGACTCAAAACAAGTGGTCGTCTCCTCCTCCGTATCAAAGAACGTAAACTCACAAGCCCCCCTTTTCCCCCTCCACACACCCGACTGCACCACCTCAAAGCCCCTCTTCTCGAACTCTTCCCTCCTCTTCTTCGGCGGCACATGATTGCAGTCAAAAGCCACATGATGAATACCCTCTCCCTTCCTCTCCAGGAACTCGGCCATGATCGACGGACCAGTCACCGGCTGCATGATCTCCCAGACCATGGACCCTTGCGTCGCAAAGCAGACGATTAGCTCGAAACGAGCGGGTTGGCCGCGGAAAGTTTGTTGGGTGACGTTGGCGGGTGTGAATCTGTGGATTTGGAAGGGCCCGATGCCGAGTTTGAGAAGGCCGTTGAGGGTCTTCTTGTGGTCAGGTGTGACGATGCATATCTCGACAACGTTGCCGAGGAAGGTGGGTGCCAATGTTGGAGGAGATTCGGTGGTTGGTGGCTCCATGCTTGCGTTAGTAAATCGAATCGGAATCTTTGTTTGCTGTGGAATGCGCGATAGCAGTTGCGAAGGATTGATAACGAGGTTCTTGGTTGACGTACTACAGAGGGATAACCTTTTTTTTCTTCTTCTTCTTGTCAAATTTCGGGGTAATCATATTTTTTTTTGGAAATCCAGGTCTTGCAGAATTATGCGAGGCTAGTCTGAAAGGCGTACTCATGACGCCCTCGGCCAGCCTTTCGCCAAGGGCAAGTCACAAAATTATGGAATCCATAGTATTTTATCAAAAGAGCTCAATTTTCAAGCTGTTTCTCAGTTCTTCTATTAAGTTGAAGTCTTATTCATCTTTCGTGAAACATGATCAGGTCGAAATCAAGAAGAAAAAGGGGCTCTGAGGACACGGTAGTGTCCAACAAATAGCTTCATTTTGGAAAAGTTAGGCAACACGATATAGAGCTCTCTAATTTCATCACAAGTACATAATAAGCTGGCATAGCGATGTGGTGAACAGCGGGAGATGGGAGAAGGTCTTGGCAGTGCTCTCTCGCTTAATTTGACAAACAAACAAAGGCTAGGCATAGTATCCATGAGATACTTTGCAGAAGATATGTTCCATACACCGTATCTCAAATAGGTCGTAGCCAATATTTTGGCTGAAAGCCACAAGCTTATTGAAGCTGGCTATTCTCAAAAGCAGATACGCAAGGCGTCGTGGTCATCGGTCAACCAAGAGTCACAAGTCATTTATAGCAGAATTCAAACCAGTTTCGAGGAAGCTCTACTAACACAATACGGAGACAACAATCTATTTAGGTACCATAGCATGAGGCCGGAGTAGCTGTACTCTTACACGGAGAATCGTCTTTTAAAAACGTTGAAGTCCCTGGGCTGCGTGTGGGACCCCCATGGGCGGTAAGCCCAAAAGAAAACCCACCTAGGTATGCGCCCCATGGATTAAATAGAAGACTTTCCACTTCAACCATAGGTACCCTACCCATAGAGTATAGGTGTGGCAAAAAATTATAGGTACCCATGAGATCGCCGTAGGTTTTCCTCTCGAGTACCTACCCACCTATGGGTTTTATTACACTTCTTTTAAAACCCCAAAACCCATGCCGCAGCCTAGAAGTCCCCTATACTAGGGAGAGCGGTAGAGACGATAACATGTTTTTCATATGCTGTCGTTTCTGAATCCTGCTGCGACATAGATGCAATCTAGCACCTGAAGTCGTTCCCAACGACACCGCGGAGAGGAGATTCATTGCATGACTTGAAGGGCTAACTGAGCTATGTAGAATCCCGCGCCATACTCAGAAGTCACGAAAAGCCAGAAAGTCATCGGGAGACCTGTTGGAGAGCACATCAGAGGCTCAAGACCTGCGGTCCGCGTCAAAGACGGCTTAGGTGGGGATCTCAACCCGTGTTATCCCCGATGCTTAAATTCGAGGATAATATCACGTACCTCTTGCACTAATTCGATTGGCCTGAAACCTCGTTCGAATAAACATGTTACAAGCTAGTGTAGGATTATCTGGCGATTCAAGTTACACCTCATATACCTCGTTTTCCACTGCACTTTTGCATGTAAGCATCTACTGTATCACGGCGAAGGATAAAGGTCTTATATACTGAGAGCTTGCGAGATTATGGACAAATGAAAGCAAGGAGTACTCGAGTTGAACCCACTAGGTCGCCCAACTGCTTCAGTACCACCAGAATGGAGATAGCTCCGCGACCTTCTGCCAAGTACTGGTCAAGCATCGCGTGTCCCCGCTCACCAGTTCCCTTATTCCCGAACATCGAATTTCCTTTCCAACGATTTGGTGTTTGGGCGTGCATGCGCCCAGCACGTTCGTCAATGACGCTCACATCCGACGGGGATGGTGCCTTAAGCAAAACGAACATATTCTTCAAATATTATATTTACAGCTTTGAAGATCCAGCAGGCCTTTCCATCTCCGTCTGCAAGTCCTTCTTCTTCCTCTGAAAATTCTTAACGAGCTGTCTGATCGCCAAATCCAGCATAACATCTTCACTTCCACCCGGGATTCTCGCACCGGGTATCTCGCGGAAAATCCCTGTAATCAAAGTTAGTAAATTGCAACAATCCCATTTCGTGGTAATGACTCACTCTCGGCAACTTCTCCCTGACCGCTTTTCGTGTATCCGTTTCCACCGTGCAAGAGAACCGCCGTACTGGCAACCAATTCCAAAACTCTCCCAGCCTGCGCCTTAGCCAAAGCAGTCAAGCCTCCCAATTCTCGATTGGCGTCCGCCTCACTCAGCTTCGTCATGCAATAAGTGTATTGTTCTATCCAAGCCCAATGAGCCTCCAAATCGGCGCCGCATTTCGCCAACCTATGTCTAACAACCGGTTGCTCCATCAGAGTCTTTCCAAACGCCTCTCTCTTCATACAGTAATCAAATGCATCACTAAGCGCCACTCTTGAGATCCTGTTCACCGAGATCGAGATGGTGAGTCTCTCGTGGTTGAAATTCTGCATGATGAATCCCATGCCTTGACCTTCTTTGCCGATCAGATTCTCAACGGGCACTTTCACATCATCGAGCTCGATGAATGTTGTTCCTGACGTATGTTGACCTCCGACTTTGATACGGCGCATTGTTACACCTGGGGTATCGAGAAGCGGGACGACGAGCATGGAGAGTCCCGCTGCTCCCGATCCCTCAGCACCGGTTCGGACAGCCATACTGGCATAATGCGACCAGATACCATTGGTAATCCACTTCTTCGATCCGTTAACGAGGTAGTGTTTCCCATCTTTGGTTTTCACTGCCGTGGTCGCGATGTTTGCTACATCAGAACCGGCACTGGGCTCTGTGACGGCAATACAGATTCTCTTCTTTCCTGTGAGGAGCTCTGGAAGGAATTTCTCTTGCAGTGCCTGGGATCCAAATTTGAGAATCGGTGGGAGACCGAATGCCATCCCTACAGTGACAGCTCCTGACGGACCCATGGATCCAGATCGAGCAAGCTCATCAACGTAAATAAGAGTATGGAGGTAGTCAAAATCTTCAACCTTCAGACCGCCTGGAAGCTCATGAATGCCGAGCTTCTTGAGCCATTGGACAGGCAAAGGTGCCGAGAGGTTGGGGATCAAGAAGTTGGCCTCAGAGAATTTGGAGTAGAGATCCGCTGATTAATGTCAATATGGTTGGTATACTTTGTTGAGAAGGCTAGAGCGAAAATTTACCCGGGACATCGCCAGCTGCTTCCCACTCGCTAGTGTAAGGCACAAGAAGTTCCTCAGCTAATGCTCTGCATGTCTTTTGCCATTTCCTGTGAGAGTCGTTATAATAAGCTGAAGGGAGGCCCATCAGATATGGAGGATCACTAAACGGAACAGGGACTGAGCTCGACATGGTGTGGCTTGATGATATAACAGTATTCGTATATAAGAAGATGGGACTGATCAGATTCGAGAATCAAACAGGCAGAATCAAACAAGTGTATGTTGTGTAAGGCCCAACTAAAGTTAAAATATGTTGGAGGTACATACTTAATCCGGGGTAATAGAGTGCGGGGGTATCTTGACTAGCCGATATCCTCGGCCCTTTGGTTCAACACGGCCTTGGCTGACGGCAGGCTTGCATGTGTACGGTACCTGAAAGGCGCTCAATGGGGGTCTGAAAAGGCAATATTCGGGTGCTATTGCGTGTTTCCTACCCAGCTGGTTAGAATAAAAATAGGAGGACCTCGAAAGCACTTCGACCAACAAGTCTTCTAAAAGTATACCTATGTCCGCCTTGCCACAGAATAAGACAAATTAGAGATAGTTTTCTACCGGTCTGTATCTGGAAAGATCAGGATATTCGTCCTTTGCGAGGTTCATAGTAAAGATCTTTCTCAGATGACGAGGAATGCGTCAAAGCATGTGTGAAAGTAAAGCAGCTACAGCACAGCGCATTTCATGTCATCCACGTCGAATAATTTTGGTATCGTACATGATATTGTCTCTCTCCAGTTGCTACACCCGAGATCATTCTAATACTTTCAAACTCCCCTCCATCCCCATGAAATCTCAAATTTCATGACCAGTCTTCTTCACAGCCCTCTTCCAGCTCTCCATCCCCTCACATCTCTGCAACCAGCCCTCCACATTCCCAAACCTTTCCTTCTCAATCTTCCCTCCCAGCCCTCTCGCTAGGATAAACTGAACACTGAAAGCACACATCGTATCTGCGGCTGTAACACTCTCACCGCCCAAAAACATCCTCCACTCCAGCTCCGCATCTATCCACTGTAAATCCTTGACGACGTTGACATACAGCCCTTCTTCCATCTTCTGCAGATCGTTGTTGTTCTTCATGTTCTCGGTCGCGTTCCAGCGTGCATATGTGACTGCTAGGGCGTGAGGCATGAATGTGCCTTCGGCGGCGTGCTAAGATGTTGAAAAAAGAAATTAATTATGGCTACCTGTATTGAGAGAGTGTCTTAGGAAGTTCGGATGATCGGAAAGAGGAGAATGTGGGGAGTTTAAAGGCGTACAATGAAGGCTCTGATACGATTACGAGGGATAGGATCGTGGCCGCCGAGGAGACGTTGAGAGGGATCATAGGTTTCGATTAGATATCTGTCGGAAAGGGGATTAATTATGTTGCATTACTGTCAACTCCATTCCGTTCCCACTGCCCGGTCTCGATCAGGCGCAAGCAACAACAGGCAGTCTCAAAGCTCAAGGAGGACGAAGAGAAATCTTCCGTCAGTGACACTCCGAGAGATAGAATAGGAACAAAGATATCTTACTCGGTGATAGCACCACTCTCCACAACAGTCAACTGCCCATCTTTCAACACAGGCGCCTTCCCCAGCGCATTGCCGGGTTGTTCCTTGAACGCCGCGGGCGCCTTGTTATTCTCGCGAGGATAGAAGACATTCTTATATGGCAGTTGTAATTCTTCTAGCAGCCAAGCGACGCGGATACTGCGCGAGGCTTGGAGGAAATGAAGTGTTATATCTGGAGTTGGGATAGACATGTCTTCGAGTTGCGAATGTGTGAAATTTAGAGATTTGAGCAAGGAGAGAAAAGAAGGATAGATCTGTTTGACTTATGGAAGGAAGTGTAATGTTGTTCGCGGGAGAAACGGAGGTAGCTCCTCGGCCTGAAGGAGGGCAGCCCCCATAACTTCAAGGGTCCAGGTTTACGTCATGAGCAAACTAATTCGCGCCGTTGCGGGACTTGGAGACAAAGCTTGACGGTAGATGAGAATCGGGGGTCAGATGTATGGGTATTTGAGTTTTTGTATTTCGTCCATATCTCAGGATGTGTAGGCTTTCGATGAATTTTCTTGAACGAGGTACAGAGACGTGTTCTGCAACCTCGTGCTTCCCTAGCACTTCTTCGTAACTCTCCATGCGCCCAGTCCTCTCCGTCCTACAACCCTCCTCAGGGTATTCCATACTCCATCGTCGCCAAAGTCGAGGTCGTCCAAGTTGAGATGCTGTTCGTAGCGCCAAACTTCCTGGAACTGGAGACTTAATTCCTGGTTCGAGGTATAGGTGTCTAAGAAAGTCGCTGACAAAGGAGCAATGAGGTATGTGCCTTCTTTCTCATCCAGATATGCTGTTGCATTCCCAGAATACTTGTGACAAGTTGCCAGAGCTGCTAGCTCTCTAAGCATAAGTGGTCCTTTCATACCCATTTTATCATGGGTCGTCAACACTTCATTCTTCCCATTCAGAAGCCAAACTGGTGGACTATATGTTTTCCACCAAATCGCCTGCGTGGCATCCGGTTGCTTACTCAAGAACACTTGAGTTGGCACAATGCCGCCTTGGTGATACACACCCATTAAAATGCCAAAGAAGGCATTGAAGAGAATCCAGGTACCGGCCCAAATACGTAAGGGAATCTTATTTTTGGGAAGTTGTACAGAAGAGAGTATAAGGGGTATCGCTGGGAGAAGGAATCGAGCTTCCTGATGCTGAAAAAATGAGAGGACGGCAACGCCCGCAATTGCAGAGTAGAGTCGCAAGGATTGGTGCATGCCCAGGATCAGAAGAGGCGCGGCTGGGCCAAGTAGTTGTGGTAGATTGAAGAATGCGTGCTGATACCACGGGTGTAAGCCGTGGGCTGCAAGATTGCTTGGTTGAAGGTTGTATTTGTAATTATTGAGTGGTGTGATGACTGGATTGGAGAAAAGGTATGACCAAGTGACCGAGTGTTCGCTGTAAAATTGGGTATCTACGTAGATTGCGACGAATGCTGTAAGAAGGGCAGAAATGATTGCTGCAAGAAGAGCTTGAGGTCTGCTGATATTAGCTGAATATCCACGATTCGGACTTTGCTTGGGCCTACTTTTTGATGAAGTGAGGGATCAAACGAAGACCAGGAATTATTAGAAATGCCGGAAATGTGATACGGTTGAAAATGCCGAACACTGCAACAAATGCAAGAATAGCTGTGGCAAAAGCAGAAGATCGTTGCTGGGAAATTGTCAGAATATTTACAGTACTTAGACGTAGCCTGAGCCCGTACCTTGTTCTCCACAATCCTTTCGATCAAAACCAAGCACCAAGCCAATGCCAGTGTCTCTATAGAGTTCGAGAAAGTATGGGTCTGGTATGTCCATGTCACATAGGAAGATGCGACCAGAAGAACGGCCAGACGACGGTGCCGTGGTGACTGAACCAGTTCATGTAACGCCCAGTCCTCCAGCACGAAGCTCAGTACGAACATCAACACCCTCAACGTCCAAAAGACTGCAATTGGCGGTATCTCCCCATCATTACCATTTCCTATCCACAGCCATCGAAGGAGGAGCATCGGCAGACCATAAATAGGCCATAATGGGAATACGCTTCGTACTGGGTTGTCGGCGGTGAATTCCCAGGTAAGTTTGACAGGGTAGCTGAAGATTTGGCCTGAAGAGATGATATCTTGTCAGCAGACGCGCCATGAATAGCTGTGAGATCTCCCGAGGACAACCAAGCAGAGGCTCAACATGACCGTCCCACAAGGAAGCAATACCATCAGCGCAATTTGTTTGCGCTCTAGATATTCTCTTCTTGGTATTGCAGTAGATTGAAAACACATACCAGCTATCACCTCCGGGCCTTGGAAGTTCTCATCGGGATGAAGGTAGCTCGGCGAGAGAGCAAAGTAAAGTCGAACCAGAACAAGGAACAGATATGTGCGCCTCCACATTATAGATTCTGATTACATGCGATCAGGGCATTTGAAAGGAAGGATTCGCAGATGCGATCTTCGAGAGATCTCGAGCATTTGCGATCCTATACTGAGACTGAGAAGAGAAGAGTAGAGAAGAAGAAGAAGAAGAAGAAGAAGAAGAAGAAGAGTGACGTGGTACGAAACAGAGAAAGTGTCTGGGTAGAGGAAGCGTCCTGTTTGGGTCGCGTCAGGTCAGGTCAGGTCACTATTTATATTGACAAGGATAGCCCAGAGGCTTGCAATGATCAGCCGGCGCCGCGCCGTCAGGAGCGGGAAGGTAATTCATCAATCATCCAATTTTACATGTAAGACACTTTTGTGAACTTGTATCAGTTGTTCTAGAAATTTAATGCAAGCAAGCAATCTTGTCATAAAAGGGGTAAGTAAGGCTGGCAGTCTCTATTCCTTTATATCCTTCAATAGCCTTGTCGCCCGCTGCCTTGCTGGCTTCATGCAAGCTCTTTGAACCCACATGAATGAAAGAACTCTAAAGATAGGAAAGGATCAGATATGTGCTAATGCAACGAGTAAATATGGCGATTTCTGGCCTTTCGATGCCCTGGGGCAGAAGCAGAGGGATTTTGATTTAATAACAATAAGTATTTCCTACATATATTTGGAGAGGATGGAGCTCATGAAAAGTCGTAGTTGGACAACTGCCATGCTGTGCCACGGCGTGCCTAGGTACCTAATGAACAGTCGGTCCCTTCTTCGGTATAGTTAGATGTTTTGGCACCTGAATAATGTCAAACGACAGTACGCATTCACATGTTCAATCGTGCAAATCCGCTTTCAAAGGTTCTGAGTGGGAGAGTGGTTCTGGCTAGCATTTTCGACAGGTACAGCTGTCTGTGTCCGGATGCATCTTATAGTATCGCACAAGGGGCTACATTCTTCTTCTTTCTTTGGAAGAAGACAAACCCTCGAACGCCAAATGTTAATGGCTTTTTTCATTGACTGAATGAAGTCTTCCAATACAGCCTGACGGATGCTTCCGTCTGCATTCGATCACATCACATCTCTCAAAGAATCAAAGTATTAAAGAATCAAAATATCAAGGAATGAAAGAATCAAAGATATACAAGCGAAGATCTCTCAAAGACAACGCGTCAAGGAGCTCTGGTAGAGCGCGTCAGCACGTAAGGCTTCGAGCCACACCACGTCTAACCAAGCGGCCGGACTACCCAGCTACTACTTACTATCTAAGGTGGTACAGTACAGTACAGTACTGGTACTAAGTGTGACCGGACAATAGATCCCCCCACATGACTCATCTCACGTGACCTGACGCAGCCGGCAAATTTGCGGCTAGAAATGCCTCAGGTAAGATAGCGATCAAAGAAGAAGTGATTGGTTGCCGTCATTTGTCCTTATTCGTTCACGTTGTAGCACGAGATCTATCCGAGAACAGGAGTGGCTATAAAGATCTGGTACGTACTATCCTGTGAGCGTACCTATTTTATTTTCTCTTGCTATTATGGAAAAATTCCTGCATTATTCGATTATTTAATTATATTTAGGTAGTATTCACCTGTTGAAAATTGACTTGCTTCGGTTCGTTTATTTAAGCTCAAGGCTACACTGGCGCTAGTGGGCCTCCACCTCCAAGCTATTGTCAAAGGCGGCCACAGACTTACAAAGAGCCTCTCGATCTTCAATTCTCAACCTGCTTCCCTTCCACCTACAACCACAACCACCACGACACATCTTCCAGACAACCCGCTACTTCAATAATCACTACATCCTTCCAAAATCTCCCAGTTATCACTCTCATACATTCGAAATGTCTGAGAGCATCAAAATCACCCTGATCAGCAATGATGGAATTCCCATCGAAGTTGGTAAGTTACCCCTCCAATATGCGCATTGCGCCCTGCGCCGCATTCAAGCTCATCCCCTCAGGCCCTCTTGGGGCGGAAGAATACTGACTCCCAATCTACAGAACAGGCCGTCGCTGAGAAGAGTATGCTGATCAAGAATATGATGGAGGATCTTGGAGAAGGTGCCATTGACACCCCCGTCCCCATCCCTAACGTAAGCTTGATCTGCTCGATCCACGTCACTCAGCTTGGAGTTCACTTCGAAGACACAAGTCGCTAATCATCATGTCCAGGTCAACGAGTCCGTCCTCAAGAAGGTTATCGAATGGTGCGAGCATCATAAGGCCGATCCCGCCACTACCACCGATGACGACTCCGATTCTCGCAAGAAGACGACCGATATCGAGGAATGGGACCAGAAGTTCATGCAGGTTGACCAGGAGATGCTCTTCGAGATCATCCTTGTGAGTTCCCCAAATATGTCCGCCGCTTTGGCTCAAACTGACTCCGGTCTACAGGCTTCCAACTACCTGGACATCAAGCCCCTCCTTGACGTTGGCTGCAAGACTGTCGCGAACATGATCAAGGGCAAGTCACCAGAGGAGATCCGAAAGACCTTCAACATTACCAACGACTTCACCCCCGAGGAGGAGGAGCAAATCCGTCGCGAAAACGAGTGGGCCGAGGACCGTTAAACACTTGCTTCTTGACACGGGAGGAGGATGCGCAATCTACGATTCTTCCTGTCGGACATCCGCTCTCGTCAATCTATGCGCCCAATCGGGTTTCCATGCATGCACGGTGTTTCATTCGCGTTGCCTCTTGCCTTTTGAATTCGATCATCGGGTACGGTGTCCATTGGGCATTGGTCTTCACTGGTTTCTATTTCTTTTCTCGCTGCGGGGGACCTGGCTTTGACTATGGTATGGCGTTCCGGTATCACCAAGGGTTTCTGCTATCGGAAGGTTCATCGGACATCTTGACCGAGAGAAATGCTGTCTCTGGATGGTAGATAGTAGGAACGAAAATCAAGATCTTACATATAAAAAATCTTGGTGACCTGATGTGAGGTATCGTATGATACCATTGTGCGGGTATACTCGCCCATCTACCTCGACAACAAGCATATTCCTCTTTTTTCTTAGGACCATCTCTTTTCCTCTGTGTATCTGAAATGTGCTTGCTTTACTGACTTCCGACCAACCAGCACGGCAGATCAGATCTAATCAGTCGTCATTAAGCTTGACTCATCATGATTCATATTTTCACTTTATAACTTCCACACATTATTACCTGCTCCAAGCAACAAAATGTGTCTTGTCAACAATCAAGATTCATTCTCCTTCCCTCATTCCCTCAATCTAATCACATATATATACATACATAACCAGGTACCAAGGAAGAGCGCCCTGTCTCCATTTCATCCCAGCATATCGTGCACATCTAGAGATTCTTTTGCTGGGTGAGTAGGTGAGTGAGTAAGTGGCTTCGTTATAGTTAGTTCTATGTTCTGTATGGCGAGCGATGAATATTCTATGTCTATCTATCCTCTCTGCGACTTCCTGTCCTGCTTTTTGCAAGGACTCTTTGTAGACTTACTGTCGGTTGGGGAGGGGTGGGG
>FJUX01000144.1:0-12022 GCA_900074905.1 Rhynchosporium agropyri | reverse complement strand
GGGGGGTGGATTCTAGTGTTTGGGTGTTGATGACGATAGGTTTGGATGCGATAGGGTAGGATGGCTAGTTCTTGAGTCGAGTTTACTGTATCTCAGTTTTAATTTCATTTATCTTATTGCAAAGAGCTTTCGAGAATTGTGAGGGTGTATGGTACCTTCCTGACTCGGATAACACATATCATCTCATTTTTCTTTACTTGATTTTCAATGTGTGAAGATGCACGCGTGCGATCGTGTAGAGTGCCTTTGATGTTGATAGGTAGCGATTGATATGTAATCCATGTTATAAGCACTTCGTTGTGCCTTGAGTTACTTTCATCACTTCCCATTCGTGAAGGAAGAGAACGAGCTGGGAAAGATATTGGACGTAGGATAGGGGCTGTAGGTACGGATGTATGTCGTGCAACTGACTGGAAAATAGATGGTTATGAGACTGACGAGGAGAGGCTATGGCGGGGAGAAGGGAAGCGAAAGAAAGGAACTCCCTGGGTAGATATTTTTAGAGAGAAGTACACTTCTCTGTTGGAGGCGAGTGTAGGCATGATTCTGGTGGTTGCTTTCGAGATGGAAGATGGAAGATGGAAGATGAACAGGGAGAAAGTAGGTGTGATTTCGATGTAGTAATATTGGATTGTGCATTGGATTGGTTCCAGTATACTATACTGTGCTACGAGAAGTTGTGATATATGAGAAGGGGATCTAAGCTAAGGAGGCTTTTCTGTAAGACGAGGAATTGAATTCGTTAGATTGTTCGTTGTTATATTGATCGAATGAATTGGGTATGTTAGAGCCATAGGGAATTGCACGCGTGCCCATGGAGGCTGGCTAACTGGATGAGAATATCTTGCGATATTGAGATTACGGAAATTGAAAGCAGGATGTGAGGAAGAGCACTGGTGAACATTATACTGGAGGGAAATTCATAACTACGAGAATCACAAGTAAAAACAGCGAAGCGGAGACGACATGGTCTCTGTTGAGGTCAAGTATTGGGTCTCCAAGCGCGGCACTACAGCGCAGGTAGGTGTACTAACGCCGCATTCAAAAGTGGCAGTGAGCTCTTTCGAGCCAAGGCCTCAATTTAAGCTATCAGAAAACAACTCTGCGCCTTGTACCGATTCAATCACTCACGGGCTGATGTCTCCGAATGAAAGCAGTATGTCTTTTTGTTTCTCGATTTCATTGTGTCGTGCTTCTACACCCTCAATGCCATGTAAGAAAGAGCAGATCGCCCCTCCATTTCCATGATTCCCAAAGCAATATCAGTTCCATCTGCAATCAACCACCAAACGAGATACATTCCCCCATCCGCAATTTGTCATGCCCAAACCCATCAACACATCCATCAGAAGAACTTGATTGAAAATAAACGCTTGATCCATCTCAACCATGGATTGCCTGCAGAACGAAGAACTGCATCGAGGCAATCAATGGAAGTGGTGAGACGCTGATTTCGCTGCTGGATTGTGTGGTGTTGCGAGGTAGAGGATGGCTGCGAAGAAGGTGTGAGCTGGCGAGTTGTTCAGATACCGATGCGTGTCTTTCTCCAATGTCTCCGCTTTGCGTTGTATCTATTCGTTCTCATTAGTAACAATTTCATCGACTGACTCCGAATCCTCGAACTCCCATTCGCTCTGCGACGTGATTTCCGAGGGTATCCGTAGGAGCGATCGGAGCGTCGAGAATTGGGGAAGGTTCTAAAGTACGTACCGGATGGTGTTACCAGTGCGAAGACGGATCCATTGTGGGATAGGTCTGTTTTGCTTCTGGGCTCTGGCGAGCTTCACTTTCGTGCGGAAGGTCTTGTGGCTCTGCAGGTATATCTCATCAGCACCTCTCCATTAATTCAACATCCAATCGTCATTGCCCCTCCTTCCCGAAAACAGCCACGCATAGCCCATCCTTTGTTGGAAAATCCAGCGTACACGATAAGATTAATCGTGAGACTTCGAGGATTTGAACGTACCGGCATTTTGACGTTGTCGTGGGTGTCGAGTTTGGCTTAGCAAGAGAAACCGAGATGTCGAGACTCAATTTCATGAATATGCGCCTGTGGATTTTGCTCGCTTAATCTATCACCTGATCGTGGCGGGATCACCGCCGAGCCCGCGTGCAGAGGCGTTTTCTTTGTCAGCGCCTTCCGTTTCGGGGAGAGTGTCAGAGCTCGAGCCGCGTGAGGCTGTGACTCGGAAGGATAAACCGGAAACAAGCTATGGATATCAACAACTTATCTTGAAATCTGCGATATTCAATACACCATTTCTTCCGACGATATTTTACTGCTGAGTAAATAATTTCACGCCCAAAGGCCAAAAGGAGCGGTTTTAATACATCTTCACGGAGCAGAAAGAGGCCAGATTTGGTGGTAGAAAGGACACAGCTCAATATGGGTGCGAGTGTATCGTGGATTACGGGGCTGAGGAGTTTGGTTTGGGCAAAGAAGGAAATAAGGATATTGATCTTGGGACTGGTATGGCATATCTGAGTGTCCCAGCTTGGGACTGTAGGATTTGTACTGATATTCATCGACTTTCAGGACAATGCTGGAAAGACAACACTTTTGTACAGACTGAAGGTATGTTGGACCTATCTGGGCCACTGTGGACGGGCACTGACTGCCATGGGTAGATTGGAGAGGTGGTCACTACGATACCCACGATAGGTTTTAACGTCGAGTCTGTGACGTACAAAAATTTAAACTTTAACGTTTGGGTGTGTTTCCTCTTTTTCTTTTCGTCTCAACATTCACTAATCGGTGACCTAGGATCTCGGCGGACAAACCTCTATAAGACCGTACTGGAGGTGTTATTATGCCAATACAGCAGCCGTCATCTTCGTGATCGACTCGACAGATATTGACAGGTTGGGCACGGCTTCGGAAGAGTTAGCAGCGATGTTGAACGAGGACGAGTTGAAAGATGCTGCACTATTGGTGTTTGCGAACAAGCAAGATCAGCCCGGAGCAAAGGGAGCAGGGGAAATAAGTGAGGCGTTGAAGTTAGGGGAATTGAGGGATCGGAATTGGAGCATCGTGGCGTGTAGTGCGGTTGATGGAAGTGGTGTTGACGAAGGGATGGACTGGCTTGTGGTAAGCACTTCTCTATCGATATAGTTTTTGTGAGCTGGACAGCAGAGCTGACTTATGCGCGGCAGCAAACGGTATCACAGGATTCGTAGCGATAGAGGGGAAGGGATACTGATCAATTGGCTTTCTTGTACCATCATATGGGGCATAACCTGGAGCATTATCTGGAGTACAAGAAAATTGCTGGAGAATGGGCCAGGTTATCACTTAGGCTTCTGGGCGGTCTGTGCTCTGTTCAAAGGCTCCTTGGAGCCGGTGTTGAGCAGTGATTGGAGTCCTCCAAGGGGAGTTGAATAATAACACGACACACAAGCTGCATTAGCCGAGGCTTGGGCATGTGAGAACTGCTCTTTGTTCTTCACTAAAACCTTGGGTGATGAGGTTTGCCACCAAGTCTTGCTGCACCCCGGACCCTGGCCATGACTCGGATATCCCAATCGTTTGGCTCTTCAAAGTCAGAGGGCTCAATAGTTGTTCCCGAGGATATACATGTTTTTCTGTTTTTCTCCTTTCAGGCCTTTCAGGAACAAATTCTGCAACACCCTGGTGTGCATAGGTATGTACGGCGCTGGAGGCTACTTCAAGTTTTTCCTACAAATAAGAACTTCTCGGCGCTGGCTAGGTACGAGGTGTTATATCCAAGTCACATTGCCGAAGTCGGGACACTTACCTACGTATTTTGCTCTGAAGTAGAGGCTACGTTGACTCGCCTAGCGGTGATTAGGAGGATTGATTTCTCTACTCCATGCTATCTCTGCTTATAATTATTCCTCCCGAATCCAGACAGGTCACGTTTAGTTTTGGAGTTCAAAAAGTCGTAATTTACTCTATACAGGTTTATTTCATTCTCAAAGCTTGTATAGCCGGTCAATCTCGTCTGAACACTCAACAAACAGACGCTGCAGTTCAAAGAACCCCCCTGTCCTGACGATCATCCAGGAAATTCCCAGCTTCTTAACATACCTTTGGTTTGTTAGTGATAGGACCTGTGCAGGCAAAAATGCAGACTGGCTCTGCGACCTCGTTCTTATGGGTATAAATATATGTGGAGCAGCTGCTAATATTTGGTGCGCCGTACCTACTTATGCATTCCTACACACGGACAATTAGCTTTCCAGGATTCGCTATCTTGAGAATCCCTCTTGCAGGACCTGCTCCATGTATAGAACGAGAAGTCTCGCTCACATACCAACGCCCGCTTTCCCCTTTGGGGAAGTCGCAATCAGAATCTGAAAGATACAAGAGCTGGTAGGTGATGAACGTCACCAATCTTTATTGCTGTATTTAGCGGTCCCTATATCCCTTGCCACAGATGAAGCACCTGTGACGTTCAAGTACGGAAAATGTTAATGCGGAGAGGTTGCGGTAGGGAAGCATCGCAGCGATCCTTGACTTACTGAAGGCGACTCTTTACGTATTGTGTCATTGAACAGGAAGGCGATGTTCGTGTGATTTGTTGCGGGCGGTGTTTGATATAGGTCGTTGGTTATCATCGTTAAAGGCTGAAGCAAGTTTCTCATTTTTCATGCATTGATATTTTCAAGTTTGATCTTCTCGAGTGCGTAACTGATGGTTGCTCTCTGTACCATCATCCTTCATAAGTAGAATTGTCTTCTTTATGTTCGAGCTCTTCCGCTTCCAAATTACGCATGCAGTACGTGGATTAGTACTGAGCCTTCCGCGGTATCCAGTATCGAAATCCCATAAATTCTCTAAACAACTCGCGACCCATCGTCTTGGTGCCAGCTATCAGCTCTCGGAGGTTGCTGACTCTATGTATGCTCTCTGGAGATCTCTGCGAACCAACACGGATGCCCGCGAGCGCGCTGCTTCAAGCTTCAACATTTGTCAACGTGATAGTGTAATGGCAGTTAATGGCAACCATGGCGCAAATTTCCAACAACCGTCCTCCTACCGTGGCATAATTAAGCCCTGTTAAGCCAATGAGTGACCACGAGCAACGGGCCGGCGAAGCTGTGCCTTTCCTTTCAAAAGTAACTTCTAAAGACTATATACAAGCACAAGATCTCTGGGAAGTCCTCGGTAGTGAGGGAGGTCCGCAAGAAAGTCTCGTCGATAACGTTGCTGGTTACTAAGTGCCGTAAGAGAGGATACCAGCTTGAGAACTTGTGCGATGTTTAGGAGAGTCGACGAGGAACTTGGGAGAAGTTTTGCACAGGATACGGAGAAATTAGCTCCAGCTCGAGGTAAACAAGTTGCTGGGTCTGCACAGGCTCGTATAAGAAAGACATGTGTATATTGACAGATGATGTTTGAATGTAGGAAGGACTGAGAGTGAGGTTATGTAACCGTTTTGACAATAAATTCTTTCCAATTCTTTTTTCCAAGAAGCATCTTTTACTTTGGAGAGAGCTTCTTTCAAAGCGCTCTTGAACCAATTCATTTATTAGTTCAATACTGTGCAGCATACCTATGATGCCCGCGAAAATGTGCTGCTGTACGGGGTTTTTGACATATGCATGCGTGGTCAGTGCGCACCAATTTCTGAAAAATGTCTGGAATGTCGATTAAAAGTGGGTGCAAAATCTGAGCACTCGATAAATTTAGCGTCGAGGCTTCATCGACGTCGATTCTTGAGAGTTTTTGGCGACGTGCAACAAAATTTTTTTGCGTGCTTCGGGAGCGGCCGCTAACTTACTTGGCGAGCCTGCACGTGAGCTTCCCAGGACTCTACCAACTGTTCTGGACCTTCACCAAATCTGTTAGGTAGCTTTTAATTCTCAGCATAACTTCAAGCAACGCTTTACTGTGCTTCGGAGGTTTCTTTTATGTCTTGCATTGTATTTGACATTATTCTGTGACAGGCGAGCCCAGTGCCTCCAGGTAAATCAAGCGAGCGGCGTGACGATTTCGCTCCAATGATTTTCTGCCTTCAACATTTTACCTGCTCGAGCTTTATACAAACCGATATCTATCAGGAATTTTGGTACCTCAACTTACCCATAGCGTTGGTTCCTTTTCTGTCTTCTTACCTACCTGCCATCTTGCAGTTGCCGCTTCTTATTCTTCCCGGTGAGTAATCGCCAGCTAAATTCTATCTTTACACGTTCACTGAAATGCTACTATAGTCGGACAGAAGCCATATGATTCGCCAAATAGTGGAATTAATGAGTACATGCTGATCGTAAGCAGCTTCATGGGTGCTAAAGGAAGTGATCTCATGCTCATAGATCTGTGAGGAGGAGCTTGCATTGTTGTAGGAAATTCCATTCGCCGCCTCACCAGTGTATCGACGAGAGCTGCTTCGGCGTGGGTTCAGATCCTCAATTTTATAGATGCAGACATCGATTTCTGCAAAATACTTACTCCTTCGTCGACTGGAGATACTCTTGGACTCGCCTTGGAGCAAGTGAGAATCAATTTTAATTTCCCGTCCCACGCATGACAATGCTGTAAAGACAACATCTACCTGATTCAAATTCGGGGTTGCTCCAGCAGGCCAGGGCAAGAGGTTTACGATCCTACATTTGCTCCCACAAGAGCTAGGAGCATCGTATCAACGCTCCTTATGGACCACCAATATCTTATAAAAAGATGCTCGGAATTATCACAGCGCTGCGAGTCGGTCACTCAAGTCTTGTCCGATACCATGAAGGTCATCGAAGCCCGTAAAACCTTAGATCAGACCGAGAAGATCAATACACTGACTAGGCTGGCTTTTCTTTCCCTCTCATTGGCGTACATTGCTTCACTCTTTGGAATGAATATGGACTGGTTCAAGAATGACCCTCCAGCATGGATATATTTTTTACAGTCGCGTTGCCTGTCATCGGTATCACATTCCTTTTGCTCAATAGGCAGAGTCATGTTGACTATTTCGAAGAATTTCAACGTATGATTGAAGGTGCAGGTACCGAAGGTTATTTTTAATAAGAATCTCTATCCATCGAGCCCCGAAAGGGGGAAAGGAAGGCTTCCTTTCCTTTCAGTTGATCTTCGACTACATCTACGACTTTCGATAGCTATCTCTAGTATCTATCTTATATTGAGCGTTTTATAGATCGGAGGGCAGGAAAAAGCGCGATAGCTAATTATTTACAGGCGTATTATAGGCGTATATAGCGAGGAATACTAAATTCTTATCTATAAATAACTTATCGCGCTTAGATCAAAATATATTGAACTTATATTATATATTATTCTTCTTCTTCTTATAGACTTATCATCGCCTTAGTACTATAGTTATTATAAATAAGTATAACTTATAGTAGATTTTCCCTAAATTCGACTCGGCAGGCGATATAAGACATATTATTAGTATAGAGTAGAATAATAACCGCGGATTATAGACTAGAGGCTAACTCTGTTATAAGCTAATCTAAGTACTATTAGTATTATACGAAGATCTCTCGGCGAATTAGATATAAATACACCTCGATAAACCTATAGTAGTTCTATTATTTCTATTATAGGTAATATACTCTTTACTAAACGCTACTAGTAAATGCGTACTTAGATTAATATATGTGACGGGTTGCACCCGTTAGTATGCTTGACGCCTGAGGCGTCTACGCTAGTACCYGACGTAYYRTTATACGTGYTCTAAYRCYACTACTACTAGCGGCCGCGGTATTATCTTTTCTTCGAAGGGAGACTCTTATTCCTCCCTTCCCTCCTTAGTTAATTCTCCTTATAATATAGATAAGCTTTTATACTATATACTTTATATTATTCCTTATTACGCTAAAATTTAAAGTATTGATATTAGAGTACTCGCTATCAGAGGTAAGTAAACTATAATTCCGAGGCAGACTATAAGTACTTGATTCCGAAGAACTATATACGAAGTTAACCTAAGTAATATGTAATACTAAGATATATAAATACTTAAGACGAGATTTAACTATTACTACTATAAGTCGGTAGTTCTTCTAGCTATAGATATCAGAAGATAAGAAGGTTTATTCGAAACTATAATACTTACGGAAGGAATAAGACGTAGCGAGACTAGAGATAAGGATTCCTTAAACTACTACTACTACTAGTGTGACGACAGCTCACCTGAATGCCATATGAGGAGAAGGATAGATACCGGGGCCTAAGTTTATAGGTATCCCGGCATAACTAGTGTCCGACTCGGTATAGTATCGGACTAGTACCGGCATATATATATAAGGTGCCTTATTCTCTATCTCTCTTCTTCTTCTTTCCAAAATATCTTTTTATTTCCTTAGTAGTAGACTATATAAGATCGCTCTTAGCCTCCCTACTTATTTTATCCTTACTCGTATATCGCTTTAAGTCTTATATCGTTATATTAAATAAAAAGATTAAGATAGCCGGAGATAGCTTATTATAATATCTTACTACTAAGTTAGTTATTCGATAACTACTTATATATAGCTAAGATTCTAGAGATCTCTCAGATAGCTATAAATCAGGGTTTAATTTAGCTTATTATAAATAGTATAATAGAGGAGGGTTTCGCTAATACTCTTTTAATAACTCTCTTAGTATAAAGGAATTATAGATAGATTTCAAAGAAGGTATAATAAATACCTCGGAACTTTAACCTCTATATATCGCTGCCGAAATAGCCTTAATACACTATTTTTTAAGCTACTATTATAGCTCCTAACTAATAAACTAGAGATTCCTCTAGTTCTAGAGGAACTTAACACGATCTCTCCTACTTTACTTTTAAACTTAATTTATTATATTTTCCTTTACTCTAAATATCTCTTATACTAGAGAATATTAATACCTTATTAAGGAAGTACTAACTAAGAGAGAAAGGAAAATAAAAGCGAAATTCACTAGGAGTATAATCGCTAAGTACTTTTACCTCTATAGATAACTCGAATCTGATCTATTCTCTCTTATAATAATTAGTAGACTAAGAGAAAAAGAATAACTCTCTAGAAGAAACTATAAATAAACTAATCTCTATATAAGATAAGTTCCTCGTAAGGGTCTCTTACCTATCTTCGACTCTCCTACTAGAGCTAGTATTATAATCTCTACGTATTCCGGAGTTTAATAAGCTAATAAACTCTATTCTAATATATAGTACTAAGAGAGAGGATACTATTCCTAATAAACTATCSCTYTCTYYTAGCGCYRAATCRGTAGAGTTACGCCCTAAGAAGTCTTATCTTACTAAGAAGATCTTACCTTTAGATAATAGATTAAATCCTATTTTCCTCTAGTAAAAAGTATTAATACGAGACTAGTTAGCTATAAACGCTAACTACTATCTTACGGACTTCTTCTAGCGTGTTCTTATATAAGGACTAGTTACTAGATTAGCTAAAGAGTATTTTACGCCTTAGTATCTTACTAATAAGTTCGAGACTAGTAATAAAATAATCTTCTTATTAGAGGAGAACTTTCTTACTAGTTTAGAAGAAGATAACTATTATAATACTTTTTACTACTTAGAAATATAATAACTTAGCTATACCTACGAGACTTTCGCTGAGTTTTATAATCGATGTTAAAGCGCTATTATCTAAAGTAAAGTTAAAAAGAAGGAGTAGTTCTTCTATATATAAGATAAGATTATATTATCTTTACGTGCTTTAATCCTTATTATTAAACTAATATAGAATAAGGATTACGCTTCTATAGTCAGATCCTTACTTTCTTTTAATACTAAGTATTACTATAACTTAGAATAAACTTATCCTAAGAAAGCTATTACTTAGATATAGTACTATAAGCTTATTATTACTACTACGACCTCTTCTAGCTCTACTTCTTACCGGTCCCTAAGCTTAGCCCCTCGATAAGCTACTCTTATACTATATATACGTACTTTCAAAAGCTAGTACTCCTTCCGCGCTAAAACGCTCTGCTACTTTAACTAGAGAACCCCTTAGGTATTATAGTTATAAGTAGCTTAGCTATATTAAGCTGGATTACTTTAACTTGCTTAAAGTATAATTAATTAACGAATTCCCGGAAAAGGAAGGAGCAACTAAAGAGGTAATAGAAGATACACCTTCCGAATCTGAACTAATACTAGAGGGAAACGATAAGACTTAAGTAAAAACTCCTTCTTAAGTTTATATAAGTATAATCTCTTTAATCTTAACTTTAACTCTCTAATAGGAAGTAAGTAATTTATATACTTAATTATAGTTAGTATAAATAAGCTAGAAGTCTCTATGAATAGCTTAATCGATACCGAAGTAAATAGATACTTATTTATTAATCGTACTCTTACCGGATAATTATTAAGAGCTCTTAGTATTAAAATCGAGTTACTAATCTATTCTATTCTAATATATAGTTTCTAATAGTCCGTTAGAACTTATATTACTTATTTTATATATTTATACTTTTCTATTAATAGTAGGCGTATTTATAATTACTTTTTTATTCTCCTCGATTTAGGATAATAAGATATGATTATTAGTATTAAATAGATATAACGATTTTAAGTTAAGCTTAATATACTTTACTATAAGCTACTATAGCCGGAATAATATCTAGCTACTCTCTGATATAATAAGAAGATAATTATAATTCTATTATCTTATAAACCTAATATTAATCAGTCTTACTAAATTAACACTAACGCGCGGGACTTAGCTATAAACTAGCTAGACTAATACTAATTACTCTAAATAATAGCGATATAATATATTAATATATTATCCTTATTTTTTTAACTTATTTCTGCTTATTACTAAGGAATCCGAACTCTTTTCTGCTCTGAATTCATCGAGAAAGGTACTTATACTGAAACCCTATTACGAGTATACCTCTTAAGCTTTAAGGATCTAGAAACTAGTTCCGATTTACTAAATTAGTACTATAGCTTTTTACTTTGATATAAAAAGTAAAAGCTTTAAATTATTCTTTATTAGTATCTATAAGATAGACTACCTCTTATAAGACTATCTAGATAGCGACTTCCCTAAGGATCCTAATACTAAATAACTTATAGCTAAAAAGCTACTAGAATAGTATTTATAATAATCACTTAGTATGCTAAGGTAAATAGGCACAATAGAATAGTGGAATAGTCGCTAGAGTTTCGCTAGTAATAATCTAGTTAATACAGAAACTAATTACTAAGGAGAGAAGGTTCTTCCTTCCTCTCTAATTCTGAAATATAAGAGTAGGAGGCACTAGGCGCACAGACCTATTATAATATCTCCCCTCTTAAATACTTCTATCCTAGAAGTGAAAGTATTAAAATACCCTAGCCGGTAATACTTCAGCGAGGCGCCGGTAAGGCGTTCCTTTCAGGATTTACCTTTATTCTAATTCTTCTTTATTATTAGTAAAGCTAGAATACGGAGTATAGCGCTAGATAACTCCTCTATATAACTCTTAACCTTCTCTCTTTTCTCTCTTTTTAAATAACTAACGATAATAATAGTAACTATACGTAAGTTATAAATATAAGGTATTATATAGTTATCGTACACTTTCACTTATTATATATAGTCACGTTATGTTTAATCACCTGCATAGCCTAGTATATACTCATATGATCTCCTTATATATTTAAAGTAAGCTTTCTCTCTTCCTTCTAAAGAGATAACGCTCTCTATAATTAATATTTAGAGACTACTTTAATTATCTATCTCTTAATACTTTAAAGTGATCTTTCATTATTAATAAAGCTTATTTTACTTTTACACTAGAGTTAAGAGCTATATATTAATATATCGCTTTTAAAGCTACTTATTATATATAGAAGTAAAGCTTTATTCTAGCTTTCGATTACTTAAGTTACTTATTCAGGCTTTTTATAATATATTAATTAAAGTTCTATAAAGCTTATATTAGCTTTTTAACTACTTAAACTATATCTTTTAATAATCTTTCTAACGATTTACTTAATCTAAGTAATAAGATAGTTTATAAAAAGCTAAAGTAATAGCTAGATTAGATCTCYTATATTTAATTTATAGCTAGAATAATTAGGGTATAGTAATATATAGACTTAGATCTACTAGA
>FJUX01000246.1:0-13779 GCA_900074905.1 Rhynchosporium agropyri | reverse complement strand
CTCTCTATCTTTTCTTCCCTTTACTTAGCGCACCCTTAAGGGCGAATATAACTCGTTGTCGACCCCTTATGCTCCTGCCGTAATATAAGAAAAGATCGATTACCTCACTGGGAAGTAGTAATATCTATTTGGAAGCCTTGAAGCTAGCACCACCTTCTTAGTACGACTTCTACGACTTCCACCCTACCTGTACTCGATAACTTCGACTATACGCGCCGTCTACTTCTATACCTTAGAAGTAGAGTGTTTCAGAGAAAGCTGAACTCCCTCCCTTAATTAGCACTACCTCTATAGTATAATTCTACCTAAAAACCCTATTGCGATATTTTTTGCGCCTTTAGCCTCGTGCTCAGCCTTGCGCATCCTCGACCTTAAACCCTCCTAATATCGCGACTTCTACGAACCTCCACGACCTCTGCGAAGCTCCCTCCTACGATTCTAACTCTATATATACCTATAAGAAGAGAACTCGATAGCCGAAGTAAAGTGAACTTATAAAAGGAATCTAAAGTGAACCTAATTAGCAACCTCCTGATACCTTAAATATATACTCTACTAAGGGACTTTAAGAACGTGCTTACTCTCGCGCTGTATTAATCTTCACCCCCTTAAATAAGTTACTATTAAGCTTTAGGTCCCTCTTGAGCGCGTTTTTTAGCTATAGCGGGCCCTCTTATATGTAACCGCGCCGAAGCACTCGAGAGCCCTCTATACTAGATAGACTCGGGTTCCCCGAACAGAAGAGGAAGAACGAAAGCGCGCTAGCGGAGGATATTATTAGGGATACTATTAAGAGTGATCTAATCAAGGAAGAAATAGCGTCAGGGTCTGATAGCGATAGTAATAACGACTTCGAGGACGCTGACGAGGAAACTACGCCTCAGCCCGAGTCCTTAAGACTTCTAAAGTCACTAAAGTTAATTATTAATACTACTATCCCTCCGCGACTTACGTTACTTTTAACTTCTCCTACCTCTGAATCGCAGAGCCTTATACTCACTCCTCAAACCGAAACCAACTCCTTGCTAAGGTCTACGATGGCGCCTCCCGGTTTCTCAGATAAGTAGATATAAGTTATAAACGCTACTATTACTACTGCTATGACTGCTGCTCTCGCTCTAGAGGCTAACGCTAATACTACTAGGAAGTCACGATCTCTTACCGTAGACCTCTAACCTGCTATAGATCACTTTCTTCTAAAGCTCGATAACGCTATAAAGGCTATCGAGTCTCACCGAGTCAAGTTCCCTCGCCTCCTCTTTACTAATTATAATAGTAAGATTGAGTACGATACGTGGAAGATAGATATAAAGCTCTTCTTAGAAGAATATTCTAGTAACTTCCTCGCTGGCGATATATAAGTTAAGGCTTACTTTAAGTGTACCGGAGGAGAAGCTAAGACTATTATCCTCTAATATATAGATACTAGTGCCGATAGCTAATTCAAGACTGCTTCTGATATCCTTGGAGGTTTGGACTAGCGCTTCTTTAATTATAATCGTATCTAGCGTGCTAAAGCTACTTACGAGAACCTGAAGATAGCTAGAAATATGACTTATAACTAGTTCCGAGTCAACTTTACTAACCTCGCTACTACTAGTAAGATCTCTAGAGACAGATAGTTCAAGGATATCCTAAAGAAGATCTCTCCTGCTTTGAAGGCTCATATTATAGCCGAGAAGTATAAGATAGACGGTAACTACGACCTCCTCGACGAGTACTTAGCTGTTATAGATCGCGAGTCTCGTAATATTACCGCTGAAGAGAACCTTATCAAGAAGGCA
This sequence comes from Rhynchosporium agropyri, assembly GCA_900074905.1. Lineage (NCBI taxonomy): Eukaryota > Fungi > Ascomycota > Leotiomycetes > Helotiales > Ploettnerulaceae > Rhynchosporium > Rhynchosporium agropyri. Next base: position 11,995 of record FJUX01000246.1, on the reverse strand, counting down.
GCTCTCGCTACTACTACCCCCGCCAAAACTCCAGGTATTCTTAAGAGAGAGACCCCCTTCGGCGTCGAACGTGCTACTAAGAGTGGCTCCTGGATTGACGATCGTGCTGCTAAGTTAGCTATACGATTCACTCCTGAGACTCGTGATCCCGGATCACGAGTGTCTCGTACCCCCGCCGCTACCGATGCTTATCGCCTCTGCAAGAAGGAAGGTTATTAGGCTCGCGAATGCCTTAACGCTGTAAAGATCGCCGAGATGACTAGTCAGTTAGTAGAGGACGTTATTACTATATATAGCGAGGCGGACGACGACGCCGATATCTCTCCCTAAGTGGAGATCGACAAGCTATTAAAAAATTGCTAAGCCGTGGAACAGTCTCACTCCATAGTAAACGCCTCGATCTATAGAATGACTTGAATACTGATTTCCGTTCTCTCGCTGGAGGGAAATAATTCCTAGTTGATATAGAGCTAGGAAGAAATGGATTATTTATTAAAACAGAAGCATATATCGACGGTAGAGCAAATATCTTTAGAGCTCTGCGTACCTTAGTCGCTCTTAAACTTCGTGACCTCTTAGGTATTAGTTTCCTTACTCTCCTAAAACCTATTATCCTAACTAGCTATAACGGACAGGCCGGTGCCGCTATTATATATGTAATTCTCCTTACCCTTACTATCGATCGACGCCGTGTTAACTTCCCTTTCTTGATTACTGACTTAGGAAATAACGATATGTTAATTAGCTGCAAATTCATAGAGTACTACGAACTCAGGCAAAACTACTGCCGGCGCGCTAAAAATCGCTTAGAATAGCCGACAGATATGCCCCCGGTACGCTACTATAATAAGCGTTTAGAGTTACTACTTCCTCTAGATATTAAGACAGTAAATCTATAGCACTAATTAGACTAATAACGACGAGATACCTTAATAGATCAAGAGGTCGCCGGAATACCAGCTCCTATATAGTCTATATAAGCTAGGAAGGAGAAACGCCTGTCTGCCTTTGTGAGAGAGTTAAAAGGTAGCCTCCGCACTATGAACGAGTTACTAGTAAAGCACGAGCTAGCAAATAACCCTTTCTAAACTCGTGATCCCGGATCACAAGAGGAGGATAATACTGCCCGTAAGGAAGCGGCTCGAAGCAAGATTAATATCGCTATAGCTCGTGAAGCCAGGAGATAGCCGTATAGGACTGATATTAATCAAATCTCCGCGGCTACTATGCATAACTTCTACTTACATCGAAAACACCGAAAAAAGAGTAATAGATCAGAGGTTTTCGTTACTTCCTTAAAAGAAATCCAAGGCGAGATCCAACGTCGTGAAAGCAACTAAGCAGCTAATACTATCGAGTTATGCGCTCTCGACGAAGGTCTATCTTCCGAGCAAGTTAGAGAAGCTAAGTACTTCCAGAACGACGAGCTGATAAAGGAACAGCTCCCCGCTAAATAGAAGGAATTTGAAGGTTTATTCTCTGCTAGAGCCTCTAACGACCTAGCAGAAAGAAGACCTATAGTCGACTATAAGATTAAGCTTACCGGGGAGAACACTCTAACTACGGAGCCTCTACGACGTATACCTAACGAGTATCTTACTAAAGCTAAACGATATATCACTGAGAACCTCTATAAAGGCTTTATCGCACTATCTAATACTCCTTAGGCCGCACTAATCCTAATAGCTAAAAAAGCGGGTAGTAGATTACGATTCTGTGTTAACTTTCGGAAGCTAAACAGTCTTACCCAGAAGGACTTATACCCTATTCTATTAATCGATAAGATAATAGCACGAATCTCTAAGGCGAAAATCTTCACGAAGGTCGATATTTAGTAGGCGTTTCATAAAATCCGTATATCGAAAGATTCTGAAGATTTTACTACCTTTCGCACTCGATACGGGATATATAAGTATAAGGTACTTCCCTTCGGCCTGATAAATAAGCCAGCTACCTTTCAGCGTTTTATTAACAATATATTAATAGAGCACTTAGACGACTTCTACTCAGCGTATTTAGATAATATCTTAATCTATTCAGACTCAGAGGCAGAGCACGATATCTACGTACGAAAGATTCTCGAGATTCTACGGGCCTACGGCCTTTAAGCTAATATTAAGAAGTCTGAATTCGGCGTTACCTATACGAAGTTTCTTAGATTTATTATCAGTATTAATAGAATTGAAGTTGATCCCGAGAAGATCGAAGTTATTAAGAACTGGGAGTACGCTAATAACGTGCGTAGAGTGCAGAGTTACCTTAGGTTTTACAACTTCTACCGAAGGTTTATTAAAAACTATAGTAGTATTTATCGCTCTCTTACTTTCCTTACCGGGAAAGATATCCCTTTTCGCTTTGGAAACGAGTATCAGGAAGCTTAGGAGCGCTTCCGTCAAGCTCTCTAGTCGGCCCCGATTCTATATTATTACGATCCCTTTAAGGAAACTAGACTTGAAACCGACTCTTCTAATAAGGTAGTAGCTAGCGTGCTCTTATAACTCTAAGACGATAGTATATTTCACTTAGTCAGTTTCTTCTCAAAGACTATAATCGATATAGAGCTGAATTACCTAATATATAATAAAGAGCTCTTAGCGATCTTCTGTTCCTTTTAATAGTATAAGCCTGAGCTACTAGGTACACAGAAGATAGTCCACGTCTATATAGATCACTATGCCTTAGAGTATTTCATAACGATAAAGGACCTTAACGCACAGCAAGCGAGGTAGGCTGAATTCTTTACCTAATTCTACTTTAAGATTATATACCGAACAGGGATTATAAATACTCTAGCTAATACGCTATTACGCCGTGATCAGGACCTCTCTCCGCTAGAAGCTAGAAAGCGCGCACTTCGGAACTAACAGCTAATCCTAAACAATAAGATCAGTAACAAAGTGCTTCAAGACCTCCAGGGCTCGCCTATGATTACTAAGTTCTATTGCGAGCTTTCCCTGATAGGAACTCCTAAGACCGTCCTATAAGCTGAGACCCGTGACCCCGGCTTACTAGTAGAATTACCTACGAGTAAAGACGAAGAGTTCCTTATAGGGGAAGCTCCTACTACTACCGCTATAGTTACTTACGATATCGAGAACTATAATATTATCGACTAAGTCTTTTCAGCTAGTAAGGAGTCTCCGGAGCTAGAACCTCTTCGGGAGGAGGCAAGATAGAAGTATCCCGACTATTAGTTAGTCCGCGGAAAGCTCTTCTTTTAAGGGCGTTTATAAGTCCCTACCGAGCCTCCAGAGCTACGAATAGTACTTATTCGCCATGTTTATGCGTAACCGCAAGTAGTATATGCTAGGAATACGAAAGTTAAGCTATTTCTTAGTCGTAGCTACTACTAGAGGGGTATAATAGCGGATATTATACGCTATATTGCAAATTATAGCTATATGCGGATAAAAGCGAAAAGAGATAAGACCCCTAGGTTCCTCTATCCCTTACCGATCCTAGCACGACCTTACTAGCACCTGACGATAGATTTCACCGAGTTACTATTAGACGAGAGTAGCTTCGATACTATATTCGTGATTATAGATAGATTATTAAAGAAACTAGTATCTATTCCTTACTATAAAACGATTACGGCTAGATAGATAGCTAAGCTCTTTGCTATCTACTGGAGCTATCACTTCGGCATGCCCGATTCGATCGTTTCGGATCGTGGACTATAGTTTATTTCGAGCTTCTGGAACAAGTATTACTATATCCTTAGTACTAAAGTTAAGCTAACTACTACGTATAACCCGAACGTCGATAGCTAGACCGAGATCATGAACTAATAGATTAAGTAAAGACTACGTCCCTTCTATACTTACTATTAAGATAACTGGAGCTTACTACTCCTAGTAATAGATATCGCGTAGCTTATACTTCCTCACGAGTCACTTAGTAATATATCTCCGTTTTAGCTACTTAATAGCTATAAAGCAAGAACTTCCTAAGACCTTATTAATCTAATACCTCCAGTAACTGCTACCGAGGCCATTAATCGAGAGGACGCTCTTCGTATAGCTACTCGGATAATAGCCGCTACGGAATTCGCTAAATCCTCGCTTAAGAGTTAACAGGACAAAATGGAGCGCTTAGCTAATCGTAGTCGCCGCGAGGTAGATTAGAACGTTAGAGATAAGGTTATAGTTTCTATAGTAAATTAGAAGATAGATAGACCTTCTAGGAAGCTCTCCGATAAGTGGTACGAGCTAGTAGAAGTGCTGGAAAAGGTAGGGGAGAGTTAGAAGCTCAAGCTACCGGAGGAATAGTAAATCTACCTTATTTTCCACTTACACTTGCTACGTAAGTATACCGAAAACCTATTACTAGGATAGGTACGATAAGCACTAGTACTAATTCAGCTGCTTCCGGAGTAAGACAAGTGGGAGATCGAAACTGTCTTAAGCTTAAGAGTCTCTCGTGGTACCTTATAGTACTAAATCAAGTAGACAGGAGCTGACGACGATCTCGAATAGTACCCCTGCTCAGACGCTATAATAGCCCCTCACTTACTTAAGCGTTTCTACCTGCGATACCCAGTAGTAAAAGGACCGCTACGACTCCTCCCGAAGTGGCTAGAGGCGTATAATAATAGTATTAACGACTACAGCGAATTAGAGGACGATATACTTATGATAGCTACTGCTCGTATATAGTTCTTCAAGAGAGAGGGAGGGAAGTAGCGTCTTTACCGGATTTTTTAAGCTTCGAGGACGAAGCCCTTCTCGGAAGGGGGGGGTAGTGTTACGGTCTATACTATAACGGCCTCAGGCTCCTAGGTATTATAGCAGGCAGGGCTAGCGGGATGCGGTTAGTGCGTATAGAGAATGATTAGTCAGCATAGCCCTACGGTTATACCTAGAGAGAGAGTCGAGAGTAGAAACCTCCTCTCTATCTTTTCTTCCCTTTACTTAGCGCACCCTTAAGGGCGAATACAACTCGTTGTCGACCCCCTGTGCCCCTGCCGTAACAATCAGAAGATAAGAGAGGAAGGAGTATTAGTAGAAAGATATAATGAATTTAAGAAAGTTATAAATAGAAATCTCGTATATATAAATATAGTCCTTTAAAATACTTTCGGAATATTTACTCTTATTAACGAAAGCTACTAATACTATATTATAATTAATAAAAACCTAGTGAATAGTCTTAGTCTCTATTATATTAGTAATAAGACTTATAAAGTAAAAAGCGTATCTAAATTACTAAAGGGTACGAAAATAGAAAGAGTTATATCTTTCTAAATAGATATTATAAGATATAAGTAATTAATCTACGCTTATATTATCGCTAACTTATCCTTTCTAATTATACTAGGAAATCTTTAGAAAGCGAATAATAAGATATAAACTATACTAGAGAAGTATTAGTTTTACTATAGCGTAATATAATAATAGATATCAGAGGGGCGTAACTATAAGAGTCGCGAAAACTCGTAGCTCTTATATATACCGGACTCCGGTATATTAATAATAGTAGCTATAGTATCGCTAGATAATATTAAAAAGGTAATATCGAAGAAAGTAAAGTTAATAATAAAGGAACTTAAAAAGCTTCTTCTATTAGAGCTTAAGGATATAGCTCTACTATTTTCCTAATAGAAAGCGAATAAGCTAGTATCTTATCGCCTAGGAATCAACTACTAGATCAGGATCTATAAGTAACCTGACGGATCCCGGCTAGTACTACTATAGGGGCTACTATATAGTATATCGAAGGATAAACTCCTAGTACTAAGGAAATCGCTAAATAACTTATTAGAAAAAGGATATATTCGAGAAAGTATATTAGAAGCTTTAGTACTTATCCTTTTTATAAGGAAACCCGGAGGAAGCCTATATTTCTATTATAATTACTAAGCGTTAAATGTAATTACGATATTAGATTAGTACCTCTTACTACTTATACCGAAGACCTTTCGTTCTCTTATAAGGTCTAAGTAGTTAATTAAAGTAGATATTATTTTAGCTTTCTATAAGATTCGAATAGCTAAAGGCTATAAATATAAAATAGTATTCTATACTCGCTTCGGTTTATTTAAGTAGCTTATATATCTGTTCGGTTTATTAGAAGTACTAGCTATTTTCTAGTAGTATATTAATAGTTTATCATAAAAAGAACTTAGCGAAAACGTATCTACGTATATAGATAATATTATTATATTTTGTTGGAATATCGAGTCGTTCAGTGAAGTATCACGTAGTAATTCAAGCAGGACTAGGGTGAATATATAGACCTCAGATATTATAGAATATCTGGGATATATCTGAGCCCTATATAGAAGAAGAAATTAAGAGAGTTAAAGCTACTTAATAAAGATAATAATCTAACTTACTAGCGTCTAATTCCTCTATGAATATTACTACTATCCCTATAGGTATACGAGAATAGAGATATTCCTTTTAAAAAGTTATAAGCCCCGGTAGGATATAACTTCGAATCGACGAAAGTAAGGCGATCGATTCAAATCCCTGATATAGTACTAATAATAATTAGAGAGCTATAAGTAAGAAGACTTCTAATACTAACTAGACGATCTGTAAACTCTAGAGGGAGATCTGTAATAATAACTCGAAGATAATAAGAAAGACCGCTCCTTATAAAAACTACTATATAACTCGTAGACTTCAGAAGAAGCTCTATAATTATAAAATCGAGTAGTAAATAAGAAAGCTACTTATAACTCTCAAACTGAATATAGCTTGTATATAGAACTAATAGCTAGTAAATAATAAATACTTACTAATTATATATATACTAAGGTAACGATAGTTAACTTATAGAAAATCTAGTCGAATATATCGAGTATCACGTGATAACTATAAGATAAAATAAGTAAAGATAGTAAATATTTATCTACTCTAAGTAGAGAATACTATAAGAACTAGTTTCGCTAAGTAAAGATTAAGATTAAGAGTAAAAGCGTTTTCTATATTATTAAAGTTATAAGGATAGAGTTTACTTAGATCTCACGCGAAAGAGAGACTAAATAACTATCGCTAGTATCCGAAACGCTACTAAGCTCTACTATCGACGATATTACTAGTAGTTTTATACGTCTCGAAGGAATATAAAATACCGAGAAGATAACTTAATAGAACCTGAATAATATAAAGGCCCTTGAGATCCTTCTTAAAGGACTTAATAAGGATAATTCCGTCTTAATTAATAAATATAAGACTACTACTACTATTTAGACTTAATTGAAACTGAAGTATAATAAGACTAGCTTATTAACTGCTAACTAATATATAATAAGTATATAAAACTTCATATTTAATAAGAATACTAGTATCGATAGATCGTAGAGTAAGCTAAAGGAATATTATCAGAAAGTTATTATAGCTAATAATATAATAAGAAATATATACCCTAACGAAACTCTTTTCCTTATCCTTACTCTAGCGCTTCAGAAGTAAGGAAAATATACTATTATAATCGATAGGTTTCTAACTACTTAATCCCTATCTATTAAAAAGAAGATTAAGATACTCTAGGAAAAGGAATCCTGCTTTTAGGAATAGAAGCTAAGAAATATAAGTAAGGAAAGAGCTTATATAATATAGAGTTAATATAAGTAAGTATATTACTACTTAAACTACTAGTCTAGAAAAGATAATAATTTATTAGAAAGAAGTATAATAAGTATATTAAGAGAATATTTCTATTATAGATCTGATAAGTATTTCGTTATCGACTGCGAATTCTAAGCTATAAGCAGGGAATACGCTAAGAACTTTCGCTTAGAAAAAAAGAGAAGAAAGCGAAATAAGATAACTTATAAGACTATCTTATAAATTAAAACTAAGGAACTATAATCTTCTTATACGAATAAAAAGGAATACTCTATTAAGTTAAAATCTAGAGACTCTCGATATAAGAAATAAGAATATACTATTATTATAGAATCTAACGAAAACTATAATTCTGAATAGTTAACTAATACTAAAGAATCCTTATCTAATAGTAATGATATTAAGAAAGTCATATTATTAAAGAAATCGATTAATAAGAGTACTCTTAAAGACTAAGTAATCGATATAAGTATAAGTTTATCTATAACTAACTAACTTCACTTATTTAAAGAATTAAGACTAATATCTAAGGTTTATATATAAATAGAGGTAGAAATACTATATTATCGTATATAAGAGATAGCGCTAATTAAAGCTATAGATAGAACTTCCTATTATCTAGATAACATACTTTTCTTTCCTAAGTTAAATATTAATTTAATCTCTATAAAGAAGCTCTATAAAGATAGCTACTTTAGAATATTTAATAATAAAAGTATTTAGATCACGAAAGATAATAAGAGAGTCTTAAAAGTAAAGTAATTATAAAGCTTATATATCGTGAAATATATCTTAGTAGCTTTCGATAATTAAGTAATTAGAAATAGATAAGCTAAATATAACCTAATAAGGAAAGCCTTTCTAGCTACTAAAGTAAATAATAATAATATTATAGATAACTTAGAGTATACTAATAGAAAGGAACTCGAGCGATACTTTAAGTATTATCGTCGATTCGCATATCTTAAGCTTAATAAGATTCGGAACTTATATAAAGTAATTATACTCTAGAAGAAAATTAAGATCTTATAAGACTTAGATATTTATAATATATATACTCTTATTATGATAAGGAACCGAGTTCTAAAGTAACTAAATATATAGCTTATCGAGATCCTTAAGCTAATATAATTTAATATTATTAGACTATTTCTACTTATAATACGCGGAAATCGCTACTTCCTTCTAATAATCGATATCTACTTATAATAAGACTAGGTAATTCTACTAAGAGCTAAGAGTAATACTTATTAAGTACTTAAAGACTAGAAAATTAGAATTAAGTTATTATCTAGAAAAAAGATTAAGCGCGCAAGATCTGATAATATACCGGAACTACTTAAAGCTACTTTTAATTAGAAAGTTAAAGATAAAGTCTTAGTATAATTAATAACTATTATATCTTTATACTAGAATAGACTTACTAAACGATCGATTCAGATAATAGAGTTCAATATACGTATAATACTTAAAGAAGCTTAACTACCGCTAGAATTTTAAGATAAAGCTATAGAAGCTAACTTATATATAAGAAATCGCACTACTACTAGACCTAGAACTAATAGCTAAAAGACTTACTTAATAAAGGCCTTTACCGGAGAGATACTATCGATTAATTATATCCGGTAATAGAAGAGTAAATACTTTTACTATATAGATAAGAAGATTATTCCGGCTAGTAAATACTATAATAAACTTATTAATCCTAGTAGAGTCGAAGTATTTATAAGTTACTTAGAGAATATAACTAAGTACTTTAAGGTCTACTCCCTAGAAAGAGAATTAATAATTATATTAAGTAGAGTTATTATTAAGGAAAGTAATAAGAATAGCTTAGTCGACTTCCGAATCCGGAACTATATAGCTAAGCTATAAGGAATAATAAATATAGTACTAGATAGAAGAGCTCGTAGAAAGCTAAAGGCACTTAAGCTAATCGAACTAGATATAGAAATAACTAGTATACTATAAGACTAGATACTTACTATTCTATAAGTAGAGATTCTATTATTTACGCTATTAGAGAATATACTTAAGTTTATAGAGTAAGATATAACTAATAGTCCTAAACTAATCTCACGAGTTAATATATTACGCGATACTCCTAAGTTAGTCTTATAAGTCGATATACTAACTAATACTCTTAAGATTATCTTATAAGTTATTTCAGAAGCTATACGCCCTGAACCCTAAGTAAAGATAAAAGCGAACTCTACGGATATACTAGAAGTAGTAATACTAGATATCGAGCTGATACTAATAAGTTCATAAGATTAATTATCTAAAAAAGATAAGTACTTATATTATAAGATACTTATAGATTATAATCTAGATTATAATAAGATTATAATCTATAATAATAATAAAATAGTAGATTATAGAAGATATTTTACTCGATCGCGAAAGAGAGTAAGATTAGACTTAGAAAGCTAAGAAGAAGCTAAGAAAGTCAGAGTAATAATTACCTAAATCCTAGAGAGGAAATATACTTCTAAAGTTAAACTCGATAATATATATAATACGATTATACTCTAAGTAAAAGAGATCGTAAGTATTATATCGTATACTTTCACTTATCATATATAGTCACGTTATATCTGATCACCTGCATAGCTTAGAGTATGCTTATATGATCTCCTTATATATTTAAAGTAAGCTTTCTCTCTTCCTTCTGAAGAGATAACGCTCTTAATAATTAATATTTAGATTCTACTATAATTTTCCTATCTTCTGATTCCTCTAAGTGATCTTTTACTAATAAAGCTTACTTTACTTTTATACTATAGTTAAGAGCTATATTAATATATCGCTTTCAAAGCTACCTGTTGCATATATAGAAGTAAAGCTTTAATCTAGCTTTTAATTACTAGAGTTATTTAGGCCTTTTATAAAAATATTAATTAACGTTCTATAAGCTCCTTATAGCTTTTTAACTACTTAATCATATTTTTCAAAGATCTTTCTAACGATTCACTTAATCTAAGTAATAAAATAATCTATAAGAAGCTAGAGTAATAGCTAGATTAGATCTCTTATATTCAATTTATAGCTAGAATAATCAGGGTATAGTAATATATAGATCTAGATCTACTAAATTAATTATCTCCTGCTAAGCTCCTTCAGATCAGACTATAATAGCTATAAGAGATCGCTAATAGCGAGAATCGAAGCTCTAAAGCAGATTTTAATATAGAAATAAAGGCTTAGGAGCTTAAATTAACTATTCTTCTTTTATATTAATAGTACTACGAACTAAGGTAGTAGTAATAATAGCCTTTAAGTAACTCTTCTTAATTATATCTATCTAGTTCTATCCTTCTGCTTCGAGGATTAGCTGATTGAAATTATTAAGGAATTTGTTTAAAGGACGAGTTTCTTACTTAATCTTATTTAGCTAGCTTATAGCTTTCTATTAGTAATAGAAGTTACGAAAAGTAGTAGCTATCTATTAAAATAGCCCTTCGACTATTAACTGCTCTTATTATTAAATAAAGCTTATTCATAAGTAAATTCAGCTTATAGCTTCGCTTAAGAGATAGCTAAATACGTATTATATTCGTTCTCTCTTATTACTAATAGTAGTAGTATCGATCTCTAGCTTCGCTCGTAGGATACCCTCGAGTTAAGAGTATAGAGCTAAGTTAATACTATCGAACTTTTCGAGTCTTAGTATACGTTACTTTATAGCTATAGTTAGCTCTAGAGTTATTAACTATATCATATCGTTTAGAGTTAATATTACTAGTAGTACTAGCTAAGCATTTCGTCGTTCTATATCTTCGATCCTACTAGCTAAAGTAGCTATCGAACTTACTTATTATACTATTAGCTTAGCTACTGTAATGGTCACGTGGTAGTCGATTGTATATGTATAGTATTAAGCGTATACTGCCTGCGCAGTATATTATGATCTTTTGGTCTAGATAGCGTAGTTAGTATAAGCCTAACCTCAACCCCGTTACAGAATATACCTATATATACGGTATTAAGCGTATACTGCTTACGTAGTATATTCTGTAATAGGGTTGAGGTTAGGCTTATACTAACTACGCTATCTGGACCAAAAGATCACAATATACTGCGCAGGCAGTATACGCTTAACACCGTATATATACAATCGACTACCACGTGACCATTATAATTTGTAACAGGGTTAAGGTTAAGCTCTCACTAACTACGCTATCTGGACTAAAAGATCACAATATACTGCGCAGGCAGTATACGCTTAACACTGTATATATACAATCGACTACCACGTGACTATTACAGCTACTTATTATCTTTATACTTCGAAGGCATCTAGTAGCCACTAAGGAAGCTATTCTTCTGCTATTATAAATTATATATCCTAGTATTATTACAATTACTACTTATATAATAGTTATATAAATAGCCGGATCTATTATATATAGTCTGAG
>FJUX01000153.1:35976-84086 GCA_900074905.1 Rhynchosporium agropyri | reverse complement strand
CTTGACGTGCCGTAACAGAAGCTAGGCCTAGCTTTACTACCCGCTGGAAACCTAGTTATATTACCCTAAGTAACTTCGTTTCTATCCCTTTATCTACTCGAGTTACCTTTAGAATTCTAAACTCTCGGATTATATATAAGAAGAACTTACTAATAGCGATTTATATTCTATTACTATATCCGACGAAGAAGCCTAGTATTCGACGACTATATCTATCTATAATACTATAGATCTGAAAACTATATTTATTAAGTTTATTATAGCTATTAAGTAACTAAATCCGATTAGATCTTTTAACTATAAATCATTAGCGAAAACGCGAGGTATCGAGTATACGAGACTATATACTAGTACTATCGAGTTTAAGTACTATCTCTTATACTATTCTCCTTAGTATAATAATTTAATAATTAATATAGAGGTATAAAGTAACTTTCCGATATCTAGTTTAAATAAGAAGTGATAATTATAAGTTATAGAGTATAATTCTTATAATAAGCTCTTATAGCTTAAGTAATAGTTCAGGTACTTTATTTCGGTAAGTAAGTCTAAGGAACTTACGAATATTCCTTAGTTACTAGTCTAATAATCTAGGATACTCCTTATACTTATTTAAATATATAAGTATATTCTTTTACTTAATATTATTAGAGTATATATACTTAACTTTATTTAAGAGAAGTTTATCCTTTAAGCATTCGATATACTTCTTTAGTATATTACTCTATTACTTAAGCTTACGATAAAAAGTAGCTTTTCTAGTATATTTATAGTTAGTTATATTATTATATAGCGTTACTCTATTTTACTTACGAGGTATTTAATCCTTTTAATAATAATATTCTTAGTATTTCCTTAAGATTAAGATCCCGGATAAAGTAAAGATTATAAATCTCCTCCTTATAATTATTCTATATATCTTAGGGAATATAATTATATAGAGGTATATTTAAGTAGTAGAGTTCAAAAGACTTTAACTTAGATAAAATAGAAAGAAATCAAGAGGGGAAAGCTTATATATAGTTAAAGTAAGGAAACTATAAACTAGTACTTAAAGTAGGGAAATTATATATTAGTAATAAAAACGCTTTTTCTATTTATTCCTAGTAATCTCGCGTTACTCTTTTGCGTTACTTTACTTAATATATAACTAATATAGCTATATTTAAAGACTTACCCCGACCTATTAATATATAGTAATTTAAATACTAGCTTATTAACTTAATATCCTTCGATTGAATAGTAACCTGCTTAGTATAGATTACTACTATATTCGTACTTATTATATAATTAATCCTAAATAGATAAGAAAATATAAGTAGAATAACTTATTTTCTATATAAGTAATAATAAAAGCTTTAGTAACTTCCTGAAGTCCTTAGATAGCGCTAGCTTAGAATCTTAACTTAGACTTTATTTCCTAAGCGATCTTACGAACTAGACGCTAGAAGGGGAGCTTAGCGTAAAGGAGATCGGTTATCTTCTAGTAATAACGGATTTAATAAAGAGTAATAGCTATTAGAGTTAGTTATATTACTATAGAGTATTACTATATAGAAGTAAAAAATAGACTTACTTCCTAGCTTAAATCTATAAAGCTTAGTATTAACTAGAGCCCGAACTGAAAAATAGCTTTCCGGATATTTAATATAATATTCGGCTTTCTTCTGATTCTATATAGTTATCTTCTTAGTAAAGGTTTTCTTTTTGACTCGATTATCAGAGAAATTAGCTATCTTTAGACTAAGTCTAGTCTTATAATAAGCTTTCTTCTTTAGAGAAGGTACGAGAAATATAGATATAGATATAAGTATAGGAGTTTTCTTATTCTTACTCTTAAGCGTATTAGAAGCTTATTTAGTAGCTTTAGAGCTTCTAGTAATAGGTCCTATTATTACTATCCTACTTAAATTAAGTTAGTTACGTTACTATTAAGTATTACTATAAAAGGAGGGGTATTATTAAACTTTATAGTAAGAAGAGAGGTACTTACGAAGAGAAGTTATAATTAATTATATTTTAGAAGTTTAGAATTTATCTAGCTAGAACTTAAGTATTTATATTTAGAGTTTAAGTAAATATTTAAGTAAATATCTAATGAATTATTCTTAATTCTATAACTATACTTTCTATAAATAGAAAGTGAAATATATTACTACGTTAGCTAAGTAAATAAGCTTCTATTATTAATATAGAAGCTTAAAGACCTCACTTAGTAGGTATATTAATATGTCCTCTTACCTAATATTTCTAGACTTTTTTTTTTCTAATAACCTTACGACTTCTACTAGTATATACCCCCTCTCTTTACTTCTTTCCTTTTTAATATAGTATCCTTATAGTAATATAGTATAATAATAGTCTTCTCTTATATTTAATTAAAATAATTAATATTAATAAATAATAAATTAATAATTAATTTCAAAAATATCGAGCTTCTAAGTATATCGCGATATAGTTTATACTAAGTTTACTATAAGTATTAAGTACCTAAATAGTAGTAACTAATCTATAAGTACTTTTCCTAACTCTTAAATTCTTAATTCTATAGAATATAGCTAATACTTATAATAAACTTATTAATATACTCGTAATAGTATTACTACTACTAAGGGCTTCGACCTCCTCTCTAGAGAGGAATAATTTAAAGCTAGATAAGATAATAAAGCTAGAATTATTATAAAATAAGAGAAGAAGAGTAAGAGGTTAAGTAACTTAATTATAACTATATTAGATAAGGAGAATAAGAAATTAGAGATTATTAAAGCTAAGGAGAATACGTATCTAGCTTCTTTACTTAGTTCTAAGGTAACTTATATTACTATTCTCTATTACTATTTATAGCTAACTAATAATATAGAAGCGTAAGCGTACTAGTGATAATAAAGCTAAAGATATAGATAATAAGGAGGAAGATAAGAATAACGAAGATAAGAGTCCTATTTCGGAAATTAGCTTTAAGGATTATTTTAAGAATAGAATAAATATAGTAATCACGAGAATAGAGAGTTAAATTATAAAGAGTAGTACTAAGAAGTATAGTACTAAGCTAGAGGTATTTAAGTAGTTTATTAAGGATATTCTAGATCCTAAGGCTACGAAGGTATACCTAGAAAAAGATGAGGAAACTGAGTACGAGACTAAAGGATATAAGAGTAAGGATATCTAAGTTATTATTACTAAGGATAAGGTAGAAGATAATAAGGATAAGGACTTAGAAGACTTTATAGTTAAGGAGGAGTCTAAAGTTAAGGAAAGTAAGGAGAATAAGGAGTCTAGATCTAAGGAGGATAAGGAGTCTAGATCTGAGAACTAATTACTTCTAAATACTACTGAATTAATTAAATATAGAATATTAGATAACTATATATTACTATTATATATTACTATATATCAAAGAAGTGATTAATTCGAATAATTTTTAATATTCCTAGGTAATTCCCGCGACCTACTTAAATGAGACATGTAGTCGTTATGAGCCACTATAGTCCAGCTGTACTAACTAGCCTTGGCGCGTTTCCACTATTTCAGCCTCGCGAGGGATTTCAACTCCTACCATCAACCTTATCCCAAAGTGCTCATAACCATATTGATCAATGACTTACCCTAGATAGCACTAACAAAGCGAAGCTTCAAGATGTCAACTCCAGCAGCAAAACGCCGTCGCATCGACGTAGCCTCACAAACCCTCTCCAAACCTTTCCGATCCCCATTCAAAACGCCCTTCAAATCACCCATAAAAGATGGGCAACCTCAAGACAGCACAACTCCCACTGTGGCTGGATCCGTGCCCGAGAGCAACAATAACACACCTCTGGCATCACGAACAACCAATTCTCTCCTCTCCAACCCAACCAAGACCCCTCGACTGCCCACTCCTTCAGCACCCCGCACCAAGAAAACATTTGCCTCTCCAATTGCAGCAGCAGCGCTCAATGCCGATCCTGATATTGCACTTTTGCTGAGAGCGCAGAGGGAGCTGGAGAAACAATTGAGGGATGTGAAGGAGGAATTGGACACTGCGGAGCAAGCTAGAAAGATTGAGAAGGATAGTTATGGGAAGGATCCTGATGGCGAGATTGATGGGGAATTGAGAGATTTGTGTGAGAAGTGGAGGGGAGCAAGTCGTTTGGCTGCTGAGGAATTGTTTGGGAAGGTTAGAGATAGGGTAAATAGGTATGTTTTGTTGAGAGGAGGAAGGGGATTATGGCTGATTTGTGGTGATAGGATGGGTGGACCGAGAGCTTGGAAGGAGATGCAGAAGAAACAGGAAGAGAATCGTAACTCGTGGGATCAAGAGGAGCAAACGAATAAAGATGATGATGAGGAGGAAAATAAGGATGTCGAGAAGAGGGACGTTTATGCTGAATATGGCATTGATCCTGAAACAGAGAACGAGAAGTCGCAGCGCGAGAAGGGTGTCGGTGATACTGGAGAAATGCCTGGGCAGGAAGATGTGAGTTATGCTGCTAGGCTTTTGAGATTTATACTGACTGTACCCAGGAGTTCACAATGGCCATGATGCTGAGAACGCTGAATGTGGATTTGGACACCATCGGCTATGACAAGGAGCAACAGCGATGGGTCTGAATTGTTGTGGTACTTGTGATGGTTGTTGCAGGAGCTGGATATTGAGTCGCTTGCCTTTATGAGTTTATGATTGTCTTCTTCTTAGCTGATACCCCGCCATAGGCACTTGCGTTTAGAGCTTCGTATAGAGCTTCAATTATAATCTTTCAGTATAGGATTTTCCGGCCTCCTTCTCAGTTGATCGATCTAGGGATCTTAATTATCAGTACTTGAAGACTTGCAAAATATAGCCAGGCTTGAGAAGTCGAAGTTCCGAGTCAAGTGGCCGTCTTTGAATGATCATGGGCGGAGTCAGAGTTAAGCGATTCTTAAATCGACAACTGCTGAAAAGAGTCGATTCATTTCATCACTCTACTCCATCCGGATACCTCATAACTGGACTCGGGTGGGATTTACTCCCAACAAGTTTTATCTCGAGTCTGATTTGGACTTAAGCCTGGTATCGCCCTGCCATGCTCCCTTGCGCTATTTGAGCTGTTTAGCACTTGGCCATATCGGTAGGGTGCTTCACTACTCAGATACTTCTCCTTCCCAAAGAGCTCCAACATCAAACATCTTCTCTCCAAATACTGGGCGCGTATAATTTCATAACAGTA
Organism: Rhynchosporium agropyri; assembly: GCA_900074905.1. Classification (NCBI taxonomy): domain Eukaryota; kingdom Fungi; phylum Ascomycota; class Leotiomycetes; order Helotiales; family Ploettnerulaceae; genus Rhynchosporium; species Rhynchosporium agropyri. The sequence continues at coordinate 78,900 of FJUX01000153.1, read as the reverse complement.
CTACCATCAATCAGGCTGGGCCAAGAACATGGGGTTTGCGACCTGCAGTATGCAAGCCACCACTTTTTCTGACTGGCTGTGTACAGCCAGGACTTTTTTTGCGGCTGAGCCTTGTAGGTTGCAAGAGTGGGGCATTACAGACAAGTTGTTGTGAATACTGTCATCGATACTCTCACCGCACCTTGAGCTGGATGTCAGTGATAGATTGTTTAGTATCTCCAGGATTCGGCACTATACCCTCCTATTTTGATCCTCATCGATAATCGGCTATTTTGTCTTTGAAAATCCCGACGTCGGTCCATTCAATATCGGTTTGTGACGCCGAGAGGATAAGGCTACGGAATCCCCTCGAGTCCGAGACAGCACTAAGGAACTCATATCTTTTGCCTGACAATCTTAAACATGGCAGATGAAGTATCCTCACTCGCTGACCACCAACCGCCGAATCAAGACGAGGATTCGAAGGAACTCCTGCTGTCTAACCAGACAGCTATTGTTGTCGACAGCAATGCCAAATGAATTTTCGCTTAAATTCTGCCCATATTTGCCCTATTTCGAGATCGCTCATCGGCATGGGATAGTCGTTCGTATTTTGTAGCTCAATTGAGTGTTGAAGACTTTGCGATGCTGAGCTTGACTTTGAGAGATAAGAGTACTCAAATTGCGTCTCTAGAGATTGAAAAACTGGTGTTGATCTGGTTGCAGTCTGTGGCATCCTTTCATATAAGTATAAAGTCAAGACAATCCGAGTTCGCATGGCTAGAGCAATACCTCGAGAGACCTATTTGGAAAGAGACCGAATACCTGCGGAAGGAAAAGGAGATGTCTTCAATGGGAATCGGAGCTGGTCAGGAGAGTCCAGTATATTTGGGGTCCATGAACCCTCTTTTTAACTCTCTCAAGCACAAATTAGCGGAAACAAGAAGATCAGACATTCTATGGAAGGCAAACTGGCAAGGAGCATGTATGCAAGGCCCGAGCTGTCCTTTCAGTCATGATATACAGAGCGCCAGAGTCGCCATATGCAAAGATGTTAAGAGGGTAGGTTGTCAGGATGATATTTACCTTGGCTAATATTTGACTGGGCTATTGCACATCTGCAAAAAAATGTCCATATCTGCACATTTTGAGGACGGGCTGGATATCTAACCAAGAGATTCACCGGTCCGATGTATTGAAAGATGAAGAGATAGAAGTAAGAAGTCTAGGCGAATCGGTCATAGAACGAAATTTAGTAACAACAGTGAGTGAGTTCGAAGGGAGAGAGCAAGAACTCAGCTCGCGTTTGCAAGAGATAATGATAGATGTGAAGAAATTCGAGCCCCAAAACCGCCCCAGCAGAGAAACCGCCCGTCCTGGACAATCTTTCGCCTCGTATCAGAGTGCTCGATCATCTTTGAGAGCAAGTGGACCTGTGGCGACCAAGTTCTCTTTAGGATTCTACAGTGGACTATCTCATCGTTCTCCGACATCATCACAGCAGTCTCCTGCATACTATAGTGCAAAGTCTTCGCTCGTGGCGAATATAAACAACGCAGCTGTAGAGACGGTGAGTAACCCATTATCGGGTTATCTAAAGGCAGTACATGAGAAGGGATGTTTCTTGCCCCTAGATCAAGAGCTGAACTGGTCGGGCAAGGAGAACGGAGGTCAGCGTAAGTCTCGAGAATAAAGCATCTCAGAGCTCGAAGATCACATTTGGGACATGGACCTGAGCTCTACTTACATTCTGACTTGTTTCTCAGATGTCGAATATGCGAAGGGCGGATAACTACCATTTGAAGTGATGGGTGCGATCGGCGCAAGTATGACTGCACAAGTTGACAAAATTGGGTGTCGCAGGATCTTGCTTGCGAAAAAAACGATGCTTTGTGACTGGCGGATGACAGTCGAAGAAGCTCTAATCGATGTGGAGCATCTGCAAAACCTACGGCTTCCACACATTATCCAGCTTGTTGGGAGTTATCTACAAGGGAAGAGATTCTCGGTGCTACTACATCCTGTGGTGGACTGTGATTTATCATTCTTTCTGGAAGAAGCGCATGATATCGTGCAGGAGATATGCGATCTGAAGAATCGAGGTGCCACGACTCAAGTACCACTACCGCCAGCCATTTCTTCCATGTGGAGCTTCTTCGGATGTCTAGCAGAGGTAGTACGCTACATACATTCTACGGCACGAAAACATCTTGACATAAAACCAGGCAATATCCTCGTCAGGAAGCACCCGCTCGCTAAATATGGATACAGAGTCTATATAGCAGACTTCGGCATATCAAGATCTTTCAAATCTCTTGATCACAGCACAGCCAAACAGACACCCACACCCATTGCACACCTAAATATTGTGCTCCGGAAGTATGGGAGCAAGACGTCCATGGCCGTGCAGCCGATGTTTTCTCTCTCGTTTGTGTCTTTATGGAGATGCTCACCGTACTCTGTGGCTGTAAATGTGACGTTGAGGAATTCGCCGAGTTCCGAGCCCGGAATACTGACGGCAATGGTGCCTATCACGAGACGATAGATCGCGATGTCAATGGTCGAAACATCTAAGGGAGGAGTTGGATGGGTTTCGCATGTACGACAACTTCTTCCGGATATTCGAGACAAATTTCAGTTTGGTACCGAAGGTCGATGGTTTGGATGCTACAATGTTGATGCTGAGTAGGGAGCCGGAAAAGAGAAAATTGCCGATCTTTGATTTAGGAGAGCCTACGATGGATTTTTGCCATACTTGTGGTCAGGTACTGGAGGTTTATGAGTACGCTGAGGAGGCGGGAAGGTGACAGTGCTCCGCTTGAAAGACTCGAGATGACATAGATTCATGGTTATGTGGGGTAAATGCTAGAAAAGCAACATTTGGCTTTACATACCTAGACAAGACTTGTTCGGTATCAGATATTTGATTGCACCTTGGCATTATTTAGAATCATATTACTTTAGCGGCCATTGAGTATACTTTTGTAGCGATCTTACTGCTCGGTACTGGCTGCCTGGGCGTTACAAGAGGGCAAACTGGCAAAAATGAGTCACTCAATCTTAGAGCTAACTTCTCTGTTCGTATGTTGCTTGATACATCCAGAACTCAAAGGCCGTAAGGATTATTCTTGTGAATTGTGTTCCAGCGATTTGTTTGTTTTCTATTAAAGTTTAGCGAGAACGATCGCCCAACTATTCACAGTTGCTTCTCCCAACATCAACGATCATCAAGGCCTATCAACAACTCAAGATGACAAGAACAGGCATTTAATTTTCTCCCTGCTTTCATTTTCGGCTTAAATCAATCTTATTCATCATTACAGCATATAGCACAATCCTATTTGCGAAAATTTTGATTCATCCTATTCCATCTTACATAATCGGAAACAGGTCCAGCCTATCTCCTACCTTCTTATCCCACTTTGTCTCGGAGTCGAACTGCTGATATTCTTGGCGGCCCACTCGCATTGCTGACACCGTCCTGGAACGGGGACGTGGACTTCTTCACGCCCGGGTCCGTCGCAATCGCGCCATTGACAGCGGCGGATGCTATGAAACTCGCCGTGTGAACAGACGGTGTATTTGTGGATTTGTTTGTAGCACATTTTGGGATTCTCGAGTGATGTCCTTAGGTTGGGCTGAGTTTTGCTTGGTTTGTTGGATTTGAATTGAGTTTGATGGGGAGATGTTGGAAGGCATGAATGTGTTTGAGCAAGGGGGGACATATTCAGAGCAAGAAAGTGTTGGTTGATATATGGAATATAAGGCTATTGTTCTGCTTGTTCCAAAATGTTTCGGACAAAGGTGTTGATTAGCAGAGGCCTGGTCTCTGACAAAAAAAGGTTAAGACATAAAGAAACGCACAATGCCTTGTACGTTCTCTTCCAGCTCTCCGCGTAAAATCCTGAAAGAATTTTATGGCACAGGGTTGATCTTTGTCTCTATCATGGATGCTCTCCTATCAGGAGATAACGAGGCTATCAAGAGAAAGGTCTCTGGAGCCTTACATCCAGCTGCTGCTCTAAGTTCCTAAAATTCTGCTGGTGAACCTTCACAACATCACCCAAATTGTTGCTCGACTCGCTTTCTTCGCTGTCTCTCAGAATTTAGCTTTTGCAAGATTCGTACACCTGAACGAAAGACAGTAATCGAGACAAGCCGAGCAACAATTAAAGATCTTGTAAAGAATCATCAGCGGCAAATTAGAAATCTAGAGCAGCAGCTGGATATGATCACCCAGAATTCAGTTTCGGGATCTGTTTCTTTCTTGATTTATTGAGCGAACAGAGGCTTGAGGCCAACGTTGCCATCCTCGAATTCGTTGTCGGATTTTTCTTTTATATGGAAAGATGTGCTAGACTTGTCAGACACAGAGTCCTCGTTTGCCATAGTAACGAGAGATGGCTCCTTGACTCGTTAGGGTTTTTACCTTTCAGGTCGTCAATACTGTCCTCGTCATAATCCTGGCTCGTCTTTCTCTTCTCGGAGGATCTTGAAGTCATACCTTGCTGCTGTAACTTATGGTTGTGCGGAGTTTGTAGCCGGCCTTGATGCTCCGGCTCCGGGGCAGCATGTCTTGAGTTGTCCACCATTGGGTGTGAATCGTGGTTGTAGCAGATATTCTTGAGGATAATTAGCATTGGCAGCTCACTTGAAAAAGTCAAGTAGCTTACAGGAATGTTGGTAGCTGATAAGTGGAGCTTGACTTCAAAAGGTGAGTTCAGCAACAGCAGTGCCTCGGCTGAATGCTCCTTCTGAGAAGATCCTCGTACTCGTCATGGAGATCTGATGGAGAGTATTCGTACTCTGGCGAGGGTAGGGCAGGGAGTTGGTGCAGGTAGCCAAAGTGAATGTTGATGTTCGGAGTTGCAAAATCGATCGGTGGAAGAACGACGGTGTGTAAATTATTTTTGATGCTAGTCAGTGTTGAGAGCGGTCCTTTCGGTTTCTGCCTGAACATACCCGATTCACTTCTTTGAGCAAATTGAATGTGACATCAACTCTTAAGCAAAATTATATGGCAATCTCAACGGAGTGGTCACAGGTAAAAGGCTTGTCTGGACCGATCCTATCCTTCCTAATCCATCCTTCATTGCAATATTTACATATTCCTCGCTCAAACTGCGGATTAAGTAGAGAATCTCCAAATTTGCTCCTTTGGACTGTGATACTTGAGTAGCTTAATCCTGAATGTTGAGATTTTGCTCAGAGATAACAGTTTTCTCGCCAGTCACGCCTTGGGTTGATCCCGGGTGAGACGACGCATAGGTGGCCTCAGCCTTGCTGCTAATCTCACCTCGGCCGTGGCTCATCAACTCTAACTCCTCAATGCTATACCACGCGATTCTGCCATGATTCCGTACGATCGCTTGGATTCTGTGATTTCCGCTTCATAGACAGCTCGAATAGGTTCAAACTCTGAAGTGATTCTATATAGGACGCCGGGACTGGCATCGTCCAGAATGATATCGTAGAGCTACTTCGGGACATAGTAGGCGCCGGACTGCTGATTGCACAAAGAAGAAGTGGAAGTGGGCGATAGTTGCTGAGATAACTTGTTTTTGCGGAATAAGTGGACGAAATAAGCAATTCTCATACTGGCACTTCCCCATTGCATCATGGTAATGTTGAGCATATACAGAAGCCGGTTGAGTTCCGCCTTTGCTCCGAGAATGGTCTGCCGAAAGGTAACATGAGCATCACAGGTTTCGTCGACAGTGTCAGCTTCTGTTGTCTCTATGTTGATTGCTGGCCGAGAGAATAACTCAGTATTCAACTGAGTAATAGTGGCATTCAACTGCTCAACTTGTGTTGTATGACTGAGCTTCATGGTTTGGACTTCTGCTTTGGCGTCTCTCAATTGTTGCTTCAAGTCCTCATTCTCATTCTGAACCTCATTGATGACTGCCATAACGCCAGATAGCTTATTAGATTTCATAGCGGTATCTCCTACAAGCCTTGGGTGCGCTTCACCGCTGCTGTTGGTCTGTAAGTCTAAGCTCGGAGTTTCGGCAGGCTCTTTCTTGACGATTTTGCTGGGAGTAGCTTCGTGATGATCATGATCCATTCTACGCTTGTTTGATTCGGCACTTTCAGGAGGAGCGTCCTACGCAAAAATTGTGGTCAGTCTTGTTCACCTTTATTGTTAAGAGACATACCATGTCATCGGAGATATCAATGATCTCAGGCTTAAACTTGGATGGGCCGGCCGCATTTGGAGTTGTGGGCCTTTTATCCTTCACGCTTATGCTTGTGGGAAGGATGAGAATAGTTGAAGATATTGCCGCTGTTGTAACAGTAGTCGCGGTGGTATGGTTGTGGCTCCTGAAAGAGAGTGGTGAAGTGTTTGATATGGAGCTGCTGGAGACTCGTGGGAGGTTTTGTTGATCTGGAGATGCGGCCTGACTTAAGATATTCATAGGTTGGTTGACATCGGTGAATTCTTCAGGTGGAAGTAGGAAGCCTTTGAATATAACCTGTTTGGAGTTACAAAGCTAGTGAAAGTAGTGAATTCCAAGAACCTGCGAGCTTGGGAGGCATGAAGTTCTCTAGTCAGGCAACGATGCTACATTTGTGCTCCAATCACAATTATTTGCCTGTTGGTAGCAAATGAGGCTGTGAGATATTAAATCGTCAATTGGAAATCTCACCAAATCTTTGCTGTCAGTTCCTGACGCAGAGCTAGTCGTATCGAAACTTCAGAGCCGATATCCAAAAGAGGAGTTCGGGGTCTGGATATTCGCTTAGTAGCGTCAGGTCTAGCTCAACATAACAGGAATACGTGAATTTCCAAAATCTCGTCACCTTTATATCGTCATGCTTCCACAGACTAATATACTCCCCGCTGAAACAGAGTTTCCGAAATTGCTCTCCTGGACTTTCGTGCTCAAACACTTCATAAAAGTCTTGGCCGAAGATCGTTCATTTGAGGGAATAATATAAGTGAGTGCCCAAGGTCTCTGATTTGATTAGTATAAAAATTTATCAGTGTTCTTTCGTATCAACATATGTTCATTCCCACCCTACTAGGAGAAGAAATCACAAAAGAGCAGACCGAACATCTCGCCAAAACTCTGCAAGGACAAATTTCTTTTTTTTCCTCTGTCAACTGGCAGGGAGATAGGCGTATTCACTTAAAACCAAATTCAGATACTAACGGGTATCTGAAAATCTTCTAGTGTCTACATAAAAGAGGGAAGCAAAAGGTTTATTGTCTGATTGTTGTTGTCGTGCAAGTGTTATTTCTCAACGTTTAGCTACATCTGAGCTTAGAACAAGACTCATCAAGAAACACATTCTCTCTTCATGTCTCATACGAAAAAAACCGAGTAAAGCTTGTCCAGAACTTCACCACACATTCCCCACCCTAAGACTTCAATCCCTCTCTACTTCCTTATCGTCATACTAAACAAACCTCTGACCCAGCATCCGAACTTCCAACCGACCCTCACATCTCGCAGTCACTATCATATGCCACAAGCTTTAAAGAAGCTTCACCTGCACTTACAAACATCTCCTCTATGATACCTGCTGCCCCAATGTCAAGCAAATTTCACATTCCCGACCAGGCAACCATAGATTCAGTTCTACAAAGATGATTACCCCTGCGTACATCGCCACGAACGATCACTCAACCTCAACGTGAATTTCTGTCTCAGCCTTCCATGGATCCTTAACCTAGATACTCCATCAAATACTCGAATGGGCCATAGGTAGTGCTTTGAACTGGAAGACGCTCATCATTCTACTTTGATTTTAGAACGCCGAAAGTAGGAACAAGAGGGTATGTATACATTTCATCTTGTCGCAACCCACTTTCTCAAAACAATCGGCCCATGCCATCAAAACGCTCAAAACACCCTCTACATGGCGAGTGGCCTGGTGGGGTATGCGCCAGGCCCGACATATGCATTATCCGTTCACCTGGTCAAAAGGCCAAAGTTTTCTGGCACGGTCTTCACTACCCCCAGACTCCCTGATACTCTCCATCCACAGCGAGAAGACTTTTCGATGCTCTTTCGTTGCACCTGCCCAGTTCTCGGCGGGGACCCATCCGTCCGAATCCGCGTCCAAGGCACGCTTCAGGAACATTTTCAACTGCTGCATGCTTTCGAAATCCTCGTACTGCTTTGCGTGCTCGTTGAGCTCTTCTGGCGTAGGTTGGTACGGACAAGACCCCGGAAGCCCCAGCTCGGTCCAGTGTTGCGAGAGCTCGATCAGTTCTTGACGTAGAGCTGCCGCACTGTCTCTCCAAGATGCATCGCTGTAGCCGAAAGGCCTGAGCAGAGTTTGATCCATTGCCCTGGCATCATGGAGTTTTCGAACGAAGCCTATTAATATAACTTCAAAGGTTTGCTTGCATGTCAAGACATCTTTTTCGTGTCTTTTCCTTGCTGCTTCTTCCGAACCTACCACAGTTCCCTCAGATGTATCCACGTTTGAAGGGTGTTCTCCTGGTGATGACATCAACTCTTCTAATATTGGGATGTCAGCTGTGGAATCTTCAACTAAATCCGGTGTCTCATTCGCGTATACGAATGTAGGTTCGATACTGGTAGATTGCCAATCGATAATTGCGGTCACGAGGGAAGGATCGTCCTCCGAGACGTAAATGTTTCTTTTGTGGATGTCTGGGTGAAGCAAAGTTGGACTGGCCACTTTTTGGATCATCGGGGCTTTGATCAATTCGGCAATTACTTTCTCGCTGATGCTCAGGAGACGGAGATGCTCTTGCACGGACCCACGGTAAGGTAGCTCATCTACCCGGTTGTTGTCCTTTGGAATTCGTGAGAAGCCGTTATCAATCAGGCCAGAGCAATAGGATTGTAGATCCGTCCCTAGCGAAATGCATGTTAGCGTTGTCCGCGGTTACAATCTTTTGACGGTTTTCCCGGAAAGACATCAACTTACATGGACCTCTGTTGGGGGGCCTCTCTTCGTAGGACCGAGTCTCTCCAGCGTTACAGTCCCAGTATCGTGTGCCACAGTGAGGCCCTATGCAGAAACCATTCACAAATTCAATTTTTGACGTCGGATCGATAGGCGCATCGGCGAAATATAGACTTCCGTAAGCTGGAAATGGAAGTTTTGCCATCTCAGTCACCATAAAGGTCGCTTTTTTGACACACAGCATATGTTGATGAGGACTCATGGAAGGCCATTTCTCGTGTAGCTGAACTCCAGGCACGTGTTCCATGATGATGTACTCAGTTCCGATAGAATTACTATCGTCGTCGCTCCAGTCAAGAACTTTTGGGACGGGAATCTTTGTATATGACCTCACTGGAGATTGGATCAGCCGATGACTCAAAAATCTTTTGAGTGCGATATCATCATACTGTAAGCCATAGTGGCCACTTCGGAGTTGGTGGCCAATCTTCGCGGACCTGCAATACGGAAGGGTACTCTAGCAACGACGCGCACTCCATTGTCCAAGTATAGAATGAAGACTCTATTGAAACCTCCCTCCTTCTTCTCATACCGAATGACTTTTGTGGCTCCGGGGCATGCATTCACAGCCTGTGTGCATAGTGCGGGAAAGTCGAACTTGATGTAGCGGGCTTCGCGTTGTAGCTTATCACGATTCAGCCAGCGGCCGGTAGTATAGAGATAAGGATCAGTCGCTGTTGCAATAAGCAAAAAGATCCTTCATGGGGTGTATATCATGCTCACAGTCTTTTGGATACTTAGTTTCCAGAGAAGGGGCTGTATGAAGTGCTTTTCTGCTGGTTGCTACCGCCAGAACCCGGTGCGTGGTCTGGGTCGCCAGTGCCGGGCTACAAGATCGTCGCAGTCGTGCCAACATAGCTGCAGAAGTACGATTTATCGAGGGTAGAGAGCAAGATGGATGTCAATATACATGTAAACACTTGTGGAAGGCCTCACATTTGAGGGCAAAACTGCTGGAATGATAGAGCGCTGAGAGGAGCATTCATAGGAGCAAAGATGATGGAGATGTCAACAATGCCATTTTTGAGTAAAGATTCATCAGTCGGTCGTACGTTTTCGAAATATAGCTTGCGTTGGGTGTACATATTATTATCGACGTCCAGTTCCCCTTCACGACTTGGTCATGTGATAGGGATGAGGTAAATCCGACCAAAAAGTACCGTGTGCAGGGTACCTCTAATTACAACAGAACTCTGCATCCCACTCCGAGTAATGCTCCTTGAAGTGTTGAATTCTTGTTCTTACTAGCAGTCTGCCAAGCTGGACTGGAAGCGATATATGTTTGTTCCAAGCCTCGGCGACATCGTGTGTCTTTTAAATTCCGTAAGTCGCACGTATAAGACGATTTTGAGATGTCTGATTTCATTACATCCCCAAAGCACTGTATTCGATCAAGTAGCATCCTTTGTGAGTTACACCTTCGCTTGCTGTGAGCCTAATAGTACTTAACGCTGTCCATAAGACTCGGTCTATCACTTTAAATTGATACGCAGGATTCCGAAACGGAATTCTGAGCTGTTCTCCACAATCGAAATAAATGAAACGCTATAGTTAAATCTAACATGTCTGTATGCTACAAAGTATGATTACTCCATCCATCTCTCATCTTTGGCGTCCCGTCTCTTATTCTCCCCGTCCCTCTACATCCCGCTCAATCCTGTCAAACATCTTCGCCATCTCCTCCATCTCTCCTCTAAAGCATTCCGAACACGGGACACTGACATCACTACTCCTTACAATCTCATTCTTACCTTCCTTAGTTCCCACACACTCTACCTTTGGATGTCGTACAAAGCTGCTAAGACGTGTACAGCCACAGGTAAAGTTGCTAAAACATCTAGTATACTTGTATTCGAATGAGGATGAAGCAGATGGGTTGATATTAAGGTCCACGTTTAGGCAGTCTATGCAGCAATAATCTGCGGGTGCAGAGGACGCTGTGATTGGATGTGGATTGTGATTATTGCAGGGAGTGGTGAAGAGGAGGTGGGTGCAGGAGCAGGTGAAAGTTTTGTAGAGCTTGTGGCACATTTTGGAGGTTTGGGATTGCTTTTCCTTTTTGGATGATAGTGATAATTCAAGGTGTTGAGGAAAGGGTTTGCAGGAGAGAGGAGATGAATACTTGGAAAGAGGAAGGTTGATATATAGGTGGGTGGGATAAAGGGTAAGATATAGTCGTAGGAGAGTTGATTGACCTCAAGTATGTTAAAAGCTCTTTGACGAGTCTCCCTTCTTGGATTTCATAATTTCTCTCGCTCATTGAGATCACTATTGATAGAACAAAGAAGTCTTAATGGCTTTGTTCTTCTTTGTGTTTCTTCAGGACCTTACGCTCCGATGAGCTGGACGTAGCAAATTCTACAGTATTATGAAAAGATATTCAGATCTTAAAGGCTCTTGATGTAGTAACGCCAAATAAATATTGAATCCTACCACACTCATCGGATTCGCGGATTTCACCACTCGCAGGCTTCACCAAGAATAGACAAAGAGAACTACAGTATCGCAGAACAGTGACGGAAAGCCGACAGTATCGACAGTCGATTTCTCAGCTCCCTGGCGACAAGGATTGGAGGAGCTATGCACAAGACCGTCGAGTCCTACCTCTACATACGACCAGAAGACTATCACCAGCTCACAAACACTCATCATAGCCTCAAGCCCATTCCTCAAAGATCGAGCGAGCTTGAAATTGAAGGTAGAGCACTCCGAGTCTTCGAAACCAAGTTTCTCACACTAAAAGGAAGTAACAACAACTCCATAGGCAATCCAGACAGATATCTAGCAGCGTGACGCCGATTGCCGTAGATTAAACACCCGACAGCTTTCGATGAGAAGAAGAAGGTATTAGAGCAGTGATAAGGAGCGGTTGCAGGAGATGGAGGAGGATCTCGAACGTCGTCGGTATGAAGAGTATCGAAACAAGGGTGAAAAGTATGAGAAACAAAGAGTGGAACAGTAGCGTATAGGACGAACTAAGGGACCAATGGCTGACAAGTAGATGTATGTAGAGAGAGCATAGTGAGGGAAGAAAAAGTGTAAGGACGAATTGGTCGTTTCAGGTGGTGATTCGTGAAGTTTACTCGAAGTCTTCAATTGACTTTGGAAACACCAGTGTAGGAAATTTGTCGTAACGCCCACTTCTATATCCGCTGTCTCACAAGGAGACACATGAGAAAATGATATGCAAGAGTGAAGAGGATGCCTTCCTTTTGAAGTGATATAAGTAAGTCCTAGAGAGCCTCTGATACGCCTGGGAGATCACCCCTGCAAGACACCCAGCAGCATGCCCACTCTAACACCACGCCCGCCCCAACACCATGCCTGCTGCAAAACAAATCGCCAGCCGTGACCATACCAAGTCAATTCATTCTTAACGCCTACCACAGCTTCAAGCTTCCATGAAGACGCTGCCAATATCAAAATCCAGCCGAACCAATACGATCATGGAGCTCCGATCCTTCGTAGATGCACCCATTCAACCATTCCTACTGCTTATATCAACTACGGCTCCAGGTGCGACCACTCCGGAATAGCCTTGATCTGCTGCCACATATACTTTTCCAGCTTATTCGCACTCTTTGCATATGGCGTCGTCTCATTATTATACTTCCTGCAATTATCAAACACCAACTTCGCATCCCTAATGAAATCTTCCGGTGTAGCGTAATTCTCCGCCTCAAGTTTCCTCTCCATAGTACTGAGGTCCATAGGCTCCTTAATGACCTCATAGTAATCATGCACCTCTTCCGAATTGACAGGATGATTGAATGGCCATGCTGATGCGTGGTTTTGCATGTCGTTTAGCAGATGGAGGAGTTGATTGTAGTTGGGTCCGTGGCGAGGTTGACGAGCTAGTTCGTCCATATCTGGTGACCAGCCTGATTCCCGAATGGCGGGGATAGACATAGGATCGATTTTGCCAATGCCGTTCTTCCATTCTTTAGGAGGCTGATGTACAACATGACTTTTGCTGAATGCTCGGATCTTTGCATGCACAACCTCCTTCTGCTTCAGCAGCATACGTCCCATCTCCAGATATCGAACTCGGGGAAGCATGGAGCATTGCATGATTGTTCCGCCCTCATAATCCTTGATATATCCCATCCACTTCTCTTTCTCCAACGTGATGTCCTTTGTGAATCCCTGCTTCTTGAAATATCCGATGGCGTAATTATCAGCATAAGTGAGGAAATGCATGACTTTCGAAGTAGCTCTGACATAATCCTTCAGATGCGACATGAGATGTGCGCCGTAACCTTTGACTTGCTGATCTGAAGAGATAGCACAGAAGACAATCTCAGCAAATTGCTGCTTATGGAACGGTCGGTATGTGATTCCTCCTACTACCTCCAATGGCTTCTTGACGATAGCTATCGATAAATGTGTTCGGTCGTAAACGAGTCGGGCTATGTAGTCCTTTGGCATCTTGGGAAGTTGCTTCTGAAAGATACATTTGAGGCCTGTGAGGATGATCATGCTCTCGCGTTTGTTGTCATTATTGACGACTCGGAATTCGATTTCACCATTTCGTTCTTCTATTACTGCCGGTCTTTCTGGAAAGGGTATTCGGTGTACCGCTTTTGCTTCAGGGGGTTCTGTCGATGATTTCTTGATTCGCTTGCTATCTGATGGTGTATTGGGCTCATCGGTTGCCTTCCTCTTGAGTTCTTTCACTGGGCCCATATTGAATGGTGTGCGATGGGTTGTCGTGAGGAATTCGGATGCCACTTCGGGTGAGTAGGGGGTTCAGCCTTATGCTATTGAGGTCCGGCAAAGCGTTTGATGCAGTATGACAGCCAGCATGTGCGCGTTGGAATGGTGGATTGTTGAGTTGTTAGACCTGGCACTTACTGCAATCTGTTTGCGGCAGAGGACGTGGATTAATCGTCAGGATGAGTCTCGATGAATAGAAAGTGAAGTCAGTCATGGACTCGAGAATGAAGTCATGAAGGTGGAGGTAGGATCCTCGGATTAGGACTAGCGAATCGGAATAAGCAAGGCTGCATGACAGCCTTGTAAACACTCTTGGCTGTCAAATCATAATTGGGAGATAATATCAGGTTTTCGATTCATAGTACGCAAAGCAGGAGAAATATTCAGTGAATCAACAACTTATATATGACGAAAGGTACTTATATCCAGCAAGATCGAAAATGTTCTGGAGTACCTTTATCAAATGTCGTTCATCCTAGCGATGCATGCATGAGCTTAAGCCCTGGGGATACGGTGATACCTTTCGCCGGACTTAGTCCACTTTGGGGAGAAGGCCAGGTCGCGAATTAGAGCTTCCTCTGAAGCACTTATATTGACAACGACAATCAACTTCCATCTCCAACACCAGAGAATCGATTTAAGGCTTAAATACACTTGACTTAATTTCGATCCGCCGAATCAAATCAAACAACTCAAAGTCTATGGATTCCTCATTGCACCAGGTCTGGGAGAGTGCCGCCGGCAACCCATTCGTCCCAACCATTGCCAAAGACAGTCAATTCTTCGTTGGCTTCACACTGCTATCCATCGGTCTCCTTCTCTCTGGATATTTTGGACTGAGTAAGTTGCTATACATGCTTGCCACTGGCAGAACGAAGCCTAACGTTCATCGTAGACAGATCAGTTCTGAACATACCTCTCGTTGGAATTCCAGCTTCGTTATCAATTGCGTATGTTCAGTACTTCAACCTTAATCAACAGATCCTGACATAAGACAGCTTCGGCGCCGTATACATGATCTGTGCAGTTGGCGTTTATGTATAGACAATCGATCTCCAAACCTCAACGAATTTCCTTACTTCGCATAATACCTGTACAATATCTGGAGCAATAAAAGCAGGAGTTCAGCGCACTTCAAACCTTGTGACAATACCTATTCTTCAATTCGACTATACCCACTTCAGCAAAATGTCTACTATCGGCGACCCAGATAATCTTCCGCCTATCTTCAAATCAGTTTCGAGCTCGGCAAGGCAACTCTTTCAACTACTAAATTGCATCCGTTTTGCACCCAAGGCACAAGTCCAGATCAGTCCTGAAGGCATACGGTTTGCAGTTGAGGAATCTCGTGTCATGCAAGGTCAGTTCACTTCCCTGTCGATCATTTTCACTACTAACACATTCAGGAATTGTTTTTCTCGACAAGGCCCTCTTTACCACATTCTCCTGCATACTTCCCGAACAAGAGACCCCAGCAGACGATACCGAATCTTCAATACTCGATCTTCCCAACTTCCAAGTCTCACTTTCCGCCCTGCTCGAAACCCTCCAAATCTTCGGCGCTGCAGATCCCACAAATACCCGTTTCCTAAAATCCAACGACGACAGCTATTCGAGCAACATACGTCCCAACCGTCCCAACGCATTCAGCAACCAAGCTCTCGGTATGGCCGGAGTCTGTCGTCTCTCATACGCTGGCATTGGCTCACCATTCAGCATCGTCCTCGAAGAATCCGGAGTGACTACAACGTGCAATCTTAATACATACGAACCTGAGAACCCAGAGGAGATTCCTTTTGCCAGAGATGCTATGCAAGTTAAGATTATCATGCAAGCTCGCTGGCTATTTGACGCTGTTTCCGAATTGAGCGCTACTTCTCCCACGAGACTTGACCTCACTGCCTATCCCGCTGCACCTTATTTTAGTCTTTCAGCTGTTGGACCACTTGGGAGTGCAAGTGTCGAGTTCGCTAAAGGGAGAGAATTACTTGAGACATTTACTGTGGCGGAGAAGTGGACTCAAAGCTATAAGTTTGAGATGATCAAGAGTGCTGCGGAAGCTATGAGGTTGGCTAGCAAGGTTAGTGTTAGGGGTGATGAGCAGGGTGTTCTTAGCTTGCAATTCATGGTTGAAGTTGAGGGTGGTGGTATCAGTTTTGTTGACTTTCGATTTGTTCCTTTCGTTCGTGGGGAGGATGATGAAGATGAGGAGGAGGGAAGTGAGGAGGATGATGACGAGTATGGTGATGATGAGGACTTGCTTTAAACCTAGGTAGATTGTGAATGAGAATTGATTGCTTTGTTATTGCTACCTCTTCGTGCTTCTTGGGTCGGTTTGATATCATTGAGCTTGTACCACATCACATCCAGCTCGGGGGATACCTCCGCGGTTCTACTGCTGCTCGTAGCCCTCGCCCAGGTCTAAAAGACTTTCCCAGCTCTCCGCATCTATCATACAGAAAATTACGACTTATACCCACTAGCAAACTGGTAACTCCTCGATCCCCCACCTGCTCACTTATATCCACATACTCATCACAAATGGAGATAAAGTAACTCATCCAGATTCTCTCCTTGACATGTAATTCCTTCTTCAAAGTCCTCCAAAATCCTGCTTCAAAACAGGGATTCCTGTGATGTCCATTCCTGGTGGGAGGCCACCAGTCCGTTGATTTGTGAGAGGAGCATACACATTTAGTCACACGACTTCCTCTTGGATCTTCCAGGATTGTAGGGTCTGGCGGCGATGGCCTGCGAGGTAGGAATATTCTTGTTTACCTAACTAATTTGGAGTTCTCAAGCCACTTCCCTTCCCGATGATGTGGTGATTGTTTGTTTACGGACAAACAAGCGACGTGGTATGAATGAGATAGTCTGGACGTAACTGGGATACCTACCTTACTGACCGACGGGGTATCTGGGACGGAAACCCATCTACGTACCTCGTTCGGTGAAGTCGGGTTGGATATGCGAGAAGCGAGGAAGTGTCACTAAGGTACCTGCGTATCTCAAGCAGGATTTAGCTAGCTTTGAATTGTTTACATTGTTGATCTATATGACGTAGAGGAAACGGCATCATTGTTCCGGAAGTACGAGGCTAAAATAGGTAGGGCCGATTCGTCTTTGGCGAAGTAGCTGGGAAGTAGGTAATGTAGGTAGATATCTAAAAAGCTCGTGGTAAGTTTTACATCGTATTGTTGATATGTGGGAGGCTGGGTAGGGAGGGAAGTTGTGGATTGGTATGTGATATTGAAGCGTGTGTTTAGTAGGTGATATCCCGTAGTGTTTTTGTGGGTTTGGGAATCAAGTTACAACATCAGAGTACGCATCAATTGGGGCAAGTAAACACCTAGCCTGTAGAGTAGGTAGTTCAAGTAGATTTTCATCCACATTTAGACGGATCTTGATCAAATGATAGGTAACTCGCCCTTGCTAAGACCCCCTATGGTAGAGACAGGGTAAGGGTCTACTTAACCCATACGTCAAGCATACTTACATGCTAGTTCTCTCGTCGCTCAAGACGATTTTCTTTGCCTACCTAAGGTAGGTAGGTAGTCTCGGTACAGTCGCCAGGACCAACAGATCGGTAAAATATACCTTGGAGAAAACCGATTCGTCATTCGCCCGGTGAGAAGAGAGGTGAGGGTTTCAGTGAGCGGATACGCGATAGCTCTTAAAGACGGCGCTGCGAATTTCTTCTTTGGGATATCTCGTTCCGTTTCGGTTTCTATTGTCTTCCAAGATAGGTGCTTCCGTACCTAGATAGGCTTTTGCATAATCATGGCTGTGCGGAGTAAGGGGGAGTTCCCCAGTACCCCATTTCTTTGCTGTTACCGTACTGAGTATCTAAGGAACTCTCAGCACAGCTTATGCGGAGACAGAGTTTGGAATTTCCCCTTTTCTTTGAATACAGGCTTGATGATGGTGATCAGCTGTTTGCTTGTCGAACCTCGCATTCAGTGGAAGGGGATGGATGGATATGGTTGGCGGAGTTTGTTGACAGCCTCTCTAGAGGTCACGTCGCAGCAGAAGGACGTGGAGTAATCAGTCATTCCCAGTCATGCCAAGTATCATTCCCGTAAGTCTTTCTCTTCCGGGCTTTATATAACAAGTTTCAACTCCTACAATAGTTTGAACATGGGTAGTCAGTCCTCTGTATCGGGATAATACCGTTCGTACGTACCTGACCGATTTTGACAAGCAAGAACACTTACTGCAACTCAAGGCAAATGATCCTTCATTTATTTCCCCACACCACCCACCGCATATTAAAAGTCGCAAGAGGAGAGGAACATAGGTAGAGAAAGAGGTCGGGATTCTGCTAAAATGAATCAGGTTCCTTGCTGCAGTTGTCAATTCTGTCTGTCCACCTGTTTCTTTCTCCCATCGTGTAGAGTGTAGTCTTCCGTACCTACCTACCTACCTACCTTACATGACTCGTATTCCAATTTGTATCCTCCCGTCTCGGACCAGTCTCAGTCCGCATCCGCATTAGCGGCCTTTCATCTAATACTGTAAAGGTTCGGTCAGCCCGTCCGCAAAGCTTGAAGGCCCTTGGCTCAGCCTGGGCAAACCTTCAATTTTCCCTTGGCAATGCAAACAATCACCAGCCCCTACCTACCAACCAAATCCAGCACGAGAGGATTGCATCGCATCGCCTCGCATCGCATCAACAAAGACCGTATTTGTACACGGTTCACTCCGAACTGAACTGGGTGTGTCTACACGGAGGACTCGACTCCGAGGATTACAATCATTCTATTTGAAGAAACGGAACTCTAGATGTGTATGTTACATCCGAAGTTCCCTGTGATCGATCCCCTATTCTTGCTTGCTTGGCATGAGCTGGGCGTTCCATTGGCATGACATTCATGTTTATTGGCATTCTTGGTATTCCCTTGGCTTCATCATTTGTACTCTTCTAACGACTCCTCACTGACTTCGTCCTTCATGATAGCTATAAGTGATATCGAGACCTTTGTGTAAGTTGATTCCTATTCGAGTTTGTTGGTGTCTGGGACGATGTATCCGCCATTCGGATTCCGGCGATCCGGTGAAAGTTTCTTCACATTGCGTGCGGTCAAGAACCGCGTGGACAGAACGACAGCCAAGCATTGCAATGACCGACTGGCTGACTGACTGACTGACTGACTGACTGATTGTTATCTTGTATAGTTTATTGTTGCCCAATGATGAATGGAGTGACACCAAGTATGATGCAAACACAGTCGTGGCACAGTTGCGGGTACGTGAATGTCTTCCTATCGGTCCTTCCTCCATGCTCCCACGCGAAAACGCTGACATCGTAAAGTCTAATATATCCTTCACGCAATTCGCCGATGACGAGCTTCGAACTCTCTCAACACGCAATGCAGACCAAGATGGAACTATCAATGGTTTTCTCTACGTTCCTGATCTCAAGCCCGACGATGGATGCCATAATATCTCCCAAAAATACATGCCTTCCAATGTTACCCGGACGGCAAACCTCCCTCAGACCGACTTCACTCTCGTAGCACTCGCACCATGGATCAATGTCGAATGTACGTTTTCCTACATGACGGCGGCCCGGGCGGCTCCTGTGCGTGCCTTGATATTCTACCAGCCTGGGAATAACACAATAACTCCTCATACCGATGATAAAATCTGGGACCTTCACGATGGTGGGAAATGGAAAACCCATCATCCGTTCCCTGTGTATGCCATCCCTGGAGCTCTAGGTTCGGCTTTGATGCATCAACTGAGTCTGTACTCTGGAAACATGACCGAAGTACCTCATGGACATGAACTCGCAGGACTTCCTGATATCGACGTACGAGACTATGTTAGACTCTATACTCAAATAGGACTGAGCACTAAATCCGTACTGCCTATAATCTGGATATATTTTCTCGTCGTTGTGGCCATTTTGGTAGTTTTGCTTGGACTGATATCCGGGCTCATGCATTTCGTTCAGAGGTCTCGAAGGAAGTCCCTACGTCAACGAGTAGCCAACGGTGAAGTCGATCTCGAAGCGCTCGGGATCAAACGACTTCGTCTTCCTCAATCAGATATTGATCGTTTGCCATTATTCATCTACGTTTCCGAGGATGAGAAATCCTTACCGGCATCTCCAAAACAAAAGGAGCATTTCATATCCATCGATCAGTGCGATGATTTCAGCGGCGCTTCTACAGTTCTTGACTCCCAGATAGACGATATAACGTCCGGAAAGGAGATATCAACAGCAGAGATTGTTCTCACCGAAGAAAAGGGCTCGCTGCATGAGACGACGTTCGTACATAAATTCCTCCCCTACATCCAACCCACCTGCGCAATCTGTCTCGAAGATTTCGAATCCGGAATCTCTGAAATACGAGAGCTTCCTTGTGGACATATATTTCATCCAGAATGCATCGATACTTTCCTTGTCAACATTAGCTCGTTATGTTCAATGTGTAAGAAGAGTGCGCTGCCACTTGGTTCTTGTCCTACGAAGATCACGAATGCTATGGTTCGGAGGGAGCGGAATTTGCGTCAGATAAGATCTCGTGTGTCGGCGGAGAATGAAAATGAAAACGAAGGGGCAGATATCGAGGCCTATGGTGCCCGGAGGCGGCTTCGAGATATGAAAGCTAAACTCCAAAAGACCCGTCTGAAACCGCCGTCTGTACAGCCACTGCCTTTGCAACCACAACCGGTTTTTGTAGCACATCCTGGGACGGGCAGGGAACCAAATGACCAAATTTCGAGTTTTGATCTTGAACTATCAAGACGAGATTTTGTGGACATGAGGATACGAGAGTTGCAGGCTGGGCAGATTCCTATACGGGATCCGGATTTGATCGGGCAGAGGGGGCTACCGAAATGTAAGTTTGCCCATCATTCTTTACCTTGAGTTCCAATGTTGATGGACTTTATAGGGCGGCAAACTTTTACAAATGCGTTTCCAGGCTTTTGAGAGGTCCTTTGCTGGGGTTGTGATGTCGGATGGGTTTTTTGATTAGCATTTAGCGTTGGGATTGCATTATGATTGGGATCTGGTTGGCGTTTGGGAATACCTTGGGTGACTACATGGAAGGAGTTTCAACCACTTCGGATTTGTTTACTGGACAGGGGGAGGGTTACTTGGATAGGATCATGAGATTTACAGCATAGAATATCTGTGCAAGGAGGACCATGCTCTCTGATCTTTCGACATGACAGGGAGTCAAAAATGAATTATCAGACACTTGAAATATACAAGAAAAGACCCTTCTCTTCTTCCACGGCAGGTTCTAACGTGCCTCGCTTATGATGTTTTATAGTGCCCAGATCCGGGGACTCGAGGCTGGGCCAATTCATCCTCGGCCTTGCGAATATGTTAGTTACACTTGATCAAGTTGCCAAATAATTACATAGACTTTGAGTAGTATTTCACGGCCTATCCTGCCTGTAGTTCGGAGCAAAGCTCGCAAAAAAAAACTTTAAAAGAAATTAATAGAGTAGCATTTTCAAGTCTTAGATTCATTCAGTGACATTGCTTCGTTGATGAGTTTACTTCGCCCGAGACGAGTTTCCTCGACTTCGATTTCTTGATTTTATTGGTGTCATCAACATCCCTGCCAAAATAAGCTCTTATCGCGAAACATCCGTACTAGGCATATCGCGGGGTACTCCAGCGCCAGCTTTGCTCTCTGAATAAATTGAAGCTATTCAGGACCTGGGATGAATGAGAGTTCTGTAAACATTGCCAGATAATCTTTCAAAATGCATCTTGTGCCGAGGGAAGTGCGTTTTGCTCTCCCAATTAAGGCGCTGAAGAAGTGTTGCTAACTAGGAATGCCACCATAGCTCGATAAGCTTGTTATCTCTCAAGTTGGATTACTTGCACAACGACGACTTGCTCGTGGCGTGAAGCTCAATCATACGGAAGCTTGCGTACTTCCTCTCTCCGCTGTTATACCAAATCACACTACTAATCACCGTTACGTAGGCTCTGATAGCGAATAACCTCCAAGAAGTCCTCTCCCGCCTTCCCCCAAACCTCAACCTCACTAACCTACGTCCCAGCTCATCCGCGATGGCAACCATACAGTCGCAGACCTCATGTCCATCGGGTCAACCATGCTCGGCCGTCGACATGTCCTACCATCCGTCTGCTCAACCCTCACAGAGATAATGGTCGAAGGCACATTTCCTACCGGTACATACCTCGTCACTGTACATCACCCAATTAGTTCCGATGATGGGGATCTCGCAAAAGCGCTATACGGGAGTTTTCTACCCATTCCTGACAAAGAATTCTTCCCAACGCCGAAAGATGAGGGATACGAGGCTGAGAAACAACCTGGTGCTGTGGTTGTGGTGAAGGGAAAGGTGGTGTTGAACGAGGGGAGGGAAAGGAGGAAATTGAGCGTTACAAGTAAGGGAGACAGGCCGATACAGGTGTGTTCTTCTTCTCTGAATCTGGAAAGGGCAACGGGGGAGAAGGAAGGGGTTCTGATACAATTAGATTGGTTCACATTACCACTTCATCGAAACCAATCCCCAACTCTCATTCGACCGCGCCGCAGCTTACGGCTACCGTCTCGACATTGCCGCTGGAACCTCAGTCCGTTTCGAACCTGGCGACACCAAAACCGTAAATCTCGTCAAGATAGCCGGTCGTCAGATTATCCGCGGGGGCAACCATCTCGCAACGGGAAAATTCGACCTCTCGCGCATCGACGAGATAATCGCGAACCTCCAGAAAGCTGGATTCGCACATGCGCCAGAACCTATAGGCGACGCAGGATTCTTGAAGCCGTTCGAAATGGATCACGAAGCGTACGCTACGATGTTCGGCCCTACGGTTGGTGATAAAGTGAGACTGGGTTTCACAGATCTATGGATAAAAGTTGAGAAAGATCTCACGTCGTATGGAGACGAGTGTAAATTTGGCGGCGGGAAAACATTACGCGAGGGAATGGGTCAAGCAACCGGCGTCTCGGATTCTGACTCTCTAGATCTAGTCATTGTGAACGCTTTAATTGTCGATTGGAGTGGAATCTATAAAGCGGACATCGGTGTCAAAGATGGGTATATTGTGGGTATTGGGAAGGCGGGCAATCCAGATGTTATGGATGGCGTAGGGAGTAATATGGTGGTGGGGAGTTGTACGGATGTTATTGCGGGTGAAGGGAAGATTATCACGGCGGGAGGGTTTGATAGCCACATTCATTTTATTTGTCCGCAACAGGTTAACGAGACGATTTCGAGTGGGATCACGACTATGCTTGGTGGTGGTACAGGGCCAAGGTATGCATGTGACCGGGGGATTGTTGATATTCGCTAATTTCCTGGGTAGTGCTGGAACGAGCGCCACGACCTGCACACCAGGCAAGAATTACATGCGTCTCATGCTTCAAGCATGCGATAACCTCCCAGTCAATATCGGAATCACAGGGAAGGGCAACGACAGCGACCCAACCGCCCTCAGGGAACAAGTCAATGCCGGAGCTTGCGGTCTCAAACTGCACGAAGACTGGGGAACCACGCCCTCGGCTATCGATTCATGCTTAACAGTTTGCGATGAACTCGATGTGCAATGTCTAATTCACACCGACACATTGAACGAATCTGGTTTTGTAGAATCCACAATCGCCGCTATCAATAATCGCACAATACATACTTACCACACCGAAGGAGCGGGAGGAGGACATGCACCGGATATCATTTCTGTGGTGGAGCATGAGAATGTTTTGCCCAGTAGTACGAATCCGACGAGGCCGTTCACGAGGAATACGCTGGATGAGCATCTGGATATGTTGATGGTGTGTCATCATTTGAGTAAGAATATTCCGGAGGATGTAGCGTTTGCAGAGAGTAGGATTCGAGCAGAGACGATCGCGGCGGAGGATGTCTTGCATGATTTAGGAGCTATCTCTATGATGTCCTCGGACTCTCAAGCCATGGGCCGTTGTGGCGAAGTCATTTTGAGGACGTGGAACACAGCGCACAAGAACAAGATCCAGCGCGGTTTCCTCCCTGAGGATGAGGGAACTGGAGCGGATAACTTCAGAGTCAAGAGATACGTTAGTAAATACACTATCAACCCAGCTGTGGCGCAGGGAATGGCGGGCACAATTGGTAGTGTTGAGGTGGGCAAGCTGGCGGATCTTGTGGTCTGGGATCCAGCTTGGTTTGGTATTAAGCCGATGACGGTGGTGAAGAGTGGGATGATTGCTCAGGCTATGATGGTACGTTTCTCCTTTCCTTCATCCCTCTTCCCTGGCTCCTTACCTCGTCCAAATCTCTACTCAAGACTACTTACCAACGCATGCGTAAACAGGGCGATCCCAACGCCTCAATCCCAACCGTCCAACCCATCCTCTCCCGCCCCATGTTCGCCCCCCTCGTCCCCAGCGCATCCATCCTCTTCGTCTCGCAATCCTCCATCGACACCGGTGCCATCGCTTCCTATAATCTCCGCTCGCGAGTTCTCCCGGTGAAGAAGTGTAGGGAGATCGGGAAGAGGGATATGAAATTCAATGATGTGAGGCCGAAGATGAATGTTGATGCGGAGAGTTATCGCGTCGAGGCTGATGGTGTGCATATGACGGCCGAGGCGGCGGAGAGGTTACCGTTGACGCAGGTTGGTTTTGTTTATTAATGAGAGGGAGGGGGAAGGGGCTCTATGATTTATGAATTGCAGCTTTTAGCTAGATATCTTCGCAAGCGGTTATATATATATGAACATCGAATTACCAAGTCATTAGCCTTGAAAAGGGATTGAGCTTTGTTTAGGAAATTGGAATCCAAGAGATAATTTAGTTGGAAAGTCGAAGTAGTCCGTATACGACAGATTGCAAGTACTCTGTCTAATTTCCTCTCCATCTTCCACATTCCTCACACTCTCAATCCCTTTAACTCCCGCGCAACTCTCTTCATCTCTTCATCTCGATATCTCTCCATCTCTACTCAGAGCACTCCCAACAAGGACCTCCTCACTCACCCTTACCCTCACTGCCCCACCTTACCATCCTTTCCCAACCCCTCGTCTCCTCTGAAGTATCCATTCCACATATCCCAACTATACTAAGCCCCCTCCCTGCCGATCCTAAAACTCCTCCCACCACAACAGCTCAGTCACTTTCAGAGCGGATTTTTGGAAACACGACAACGGTCCAAAGACTATCGTACACCACTTGGGATAAAGTTAGGACTGGAGAGAAGTATCATCAGAGATATTGTATTGCTCTTAACAAAGCAGAAGTATCTCAGGCAGGCAAAGACTATCTATCTCCTTTATGAATTGCCTCGGTTATCAAAAAGTGATTTTGTTTAATTATTAAGTACCTGCTTCGAGGCAAGCGGTGGTGATGGGAGGGTTTGTTTTCTTCCTGGCTTGATTACTTGCTTGCTTGATTACTTGCTTACTTGCTACTTCCAGAACTCGACTCGACGCGATCGATAGGAGCGGACATAAATCATCAAAAAAAAGGCTTAGGAAGGGAAGCACTTCATCAGCAGAAACTGAGCAGAGACCGAGCTTCGTCGATAGTAATTGGGCTTTTCTTCAAAGAAGAAGTAATTGACGATCTCCCTGTCTGCTCTGCTCAGCTATGAATGTGTCTACTTTGTTCCCTTTTTGCTCGGTATAAATTGGAAGAGGTTTGAAGACTGATTTTCCCTATTTTTTTACGCTAGGACTGAGTTATGAGGCGAAAACTGCTTTTCGGGTTTCTGCTTCTATATTTTTGGCTATTCAATCTCGATCCTAATGATTGTCTGGTTCTCGCCTCCAAGCCTTCTTTCACGCCCGCCCGTCCGTCCCGATTCAACAAATCGCAAGAATTTTCGCTCCATTTCCTTGACCCTGAACTACACGGATCAGACACCTGATCCCCCCGTCCGAAGCCGTGAAGACCTTAGGATTTCATTATATTTAAAGACGTGCGTGTACATCGATCAGCGAATACCTTCCTTCCAGATCAACATCTTTCAACTCAACTCAACTCACCAACATGAAAACCATCTCTCGCGGCCGCGATACAATACTAAACAAGAATCCAGCATCTATCCTCCTAATACCTACATGTATAATGAAACCCACCACGAAGAAATAAGCATCAATCTCATTCAGATAGCCATCCATCTATCCCTCCTGCAAAACGACCTAGGCTTATCCCTTGCTCGGTACTGCGTATATGCAGGACACGTCCTGTTCCTCGCAGGGGAGAATTGTTGATGAGGTTTACAGAGAAGCAAGCACGCCCATCAGTCTCCTCCTCAATCTCAATATCCTTTTTTTCGGGGCGTCTAATCTCTCACCCACTCACCTGCTCCGCCTCGTCTTTATCTCCATCTTGAACTTGTAACTCCTTCTTTCTCAGCACAGATGGATGGATATATTCAGCTATGATCTCCGTCCTCCGACCTTCCGGCTGGGAATCGAGCTCGCTTGGACGTGTGAGGGTCTCGGTCTCGTTTTTTCTCTTCTATTTTCTTCCAGGACTTCGGCATTTCGGGAAAGGGATTTAGTTTCATGAATCAAGAAATGAGTCGGTTATTTATCTTTTAGGTTATATGAAGTGTGTACGTAGGTGACTTTGAATGTGCTAGTAGAAAGTGATACCTCTATGATGATGGAAAGTCATCTGGGGCATAACTTGTCCTCTGAATACCCTCGGCCACCTCAACCTCAGAGACATCCCATAACATTTCTATGACCTTCACTTCATTTCAACTTAATTTAAGTTTCATTTGCATTCATACTATTCTTACGCTTGCCCAAATGGGACATCAATCGCATATGTGCCATCTCGGCCATAATTAAAAAAGCAAAATCCCGCCCCTCTTCCCGTAGGAAGGAACTATGCGCCACCTGCCAAACACCACGCTCAAATAACCGTCGTATAAACAAGCAAGCCTATTCCTCCTCGGCCTCCTCATCCCAGTGCTCCTTCTCGCGTTGGATGTACTCGGCCATGATCTCAGGTTTGAAGATCGAAGAATCAGGATCCCGGTTGCGGCGGACCTTGCTGGCATCCTCATCGACAGCCCCACCAACAGTATCAACCCACTTGCGTCGTCTCTCCATGAGTACCTTCGTATTATCTCCAATACCCGGTCTCGCAGCACCAGGATTGGCGCCACCAGCAACGAAATGGCTACCACCTCCAGCTCCACCAGGTCTCTTGTTCTTCTTATTCTTACCCATAGATCTGGTACGCTTGACGAACGCAGTCTGTGTCTGGGTATCGAGATCCTCACGAATATTGTTATATTCCTGAGCAGCCATTGCCTCCTTGACCTTCTCAAAGAGGATTGCCTTACGAGCACCATTCTTCAAAGCGGCCACCTTCAGTTGAGCTTGCAGGTGTCGCAGACGAGCCGAGACATCATCGTCATCTTGGGCGTCGTAATCAGGTTCCTTGTCTTCGGGCATGAAACCGATGTTTCGCAGTTCCTGCTTGAGGCGCTCGTCGACTTGGGCGTGGTCCAGCTTGGGGTGGGTCAACTTCTTCCAGGCTTCGGAATTGGAGTCTGGCATGAATGTTGCGGGGGGGAGGGAGTGGGTTGCAGAGTGATTGGGGTTCGAGGAGCCTTCGCCACCGTTTTCATCGAAGTGCTCGTTTAGATCTGCATTCATGTCGACGTCACCGTTGGTGCCGTTGGTTCCATTGGGCTTCTCCTCGAGAGGTGCACGATGTTCTGGTCGCATGCAGGCTAGCAATCTACTGAGGACTGGACCTGCTGAGATCTGATCGGTCTCGGCAATGGCGTCGGTCATGTTCTCGATATCTCCCCGAGCTTGATTGGGTGGGTACTTTTCACGAGATGGACCATCGACAGATACTGCGCCGTCCTCCTCAGCCCAGACTTCAGTGTAGTGCTTCTTACCAAGACGAGGGATGATGAATGGTTGAACGCGATCTCCTCTCTCACGAATGAAGGCCAAGTCCTCTTCGTTGAATGGACGGAAGTATGGTTCAATGTAACTGGCGAAGGTGTTGGCTTGAACTTGATTGGTGGGCTTTGCATTACTGAAGTCCTTGTCGGGTGGTGTGTCTGGGATAAATTCCTCGAGGTCATCCTCTGGAAAGCCGGCAACCGAGTATAGCTCACACTTCTCTTCTCTAGACATTCCAGCGTGAGGGGATCGGATTTCGTAGACTGTAGAATCGGGGAAGGTATTGGGGTCTTCGCCAAAGGTTTGAAGGTGTGGGACAGCAGGTGCTGGTGGAGGTTGATGTTCGTCCGAGCTGGAGTCATCATCGTCGTCTTTGTCAACATCCATACCGGTAGCAGTAGGCGTGGCCACGGCAACGGGAACAGGTGAAAGGGAAGAGCTACCCGAGTCATTGTCTCGTTCTCGTGAAGCCTTTCTCTTACCCTTGTCACGCGATGGAGAAGAACGTTCTGAAAGAAAGTCAGCGTGGACTCGGATGTGACAACAAGGCTGTGAAGCAGACAAAGAACAATCAATTGAGGAATGAACATACCTGGAAGATGGGAGCCATCTTGAGCAGCCAAACCATGAGCACCGTGTGTAAGGGGTCTCTCCTCCCGAGCAGTACTGGCATCCTTTCTCTTCTTCATCTTTGAAGCCTTCTTGTTGCGACCGCGCTCCTCCTCATCCGCAGCGTCCTTCTTCAATCGCTCCTTTCTCTCCTCATCCTGTCTCTCGGTCTCGACTTCCTCCAATCTATCCTTTCGATGACTGACTGCAGCTCTCATGCCCCTATCGCAAACCGCGCCTCGAGCATCAACCATGGTCGTGAACTTGCTCAACCGATCCTGGAGAGCTTCAAGATCCTTGGAAGTAGGAAGATCCCTGGAACCAGACGTGCCACTGCCATAGTTATCAATTGTCTCATCGGTCTGGAAGTTCAGGAGAGGGATCTTGAGGTAAGGAGTCTCCGTGAGATCGGGTTGAGCGAGGCTTGGAGTGGTGTTACGGCTGCGAGATTGACGATCACGACCTTTCTTTCCAGTACTCTTCTGGCTTGAACCAGTAGGCAAGTGACCAGTCAAGGATGGAGGTGCCATGTCGCTTTGGTCGTCGGCTTCGTCGTCGGCCCAGTCGCGTTCACTGATGGTGTCGTCGTCTGAGGGAATGTAGATGAGATACTTGGCTACCTGCTCGCGAAGACGACTTGCTTCTGCCTCTGCCTCTTCTCCTGCAGCCTCGGCCCCGTCAGCCTCACGTTGGCGTTGAAGTTCGTCCTGAAGGCGCTTGTGGCGTGTAGCAAGCGGCAGATCATCGGAAGATGTGTCGGACGCAATTGCGACGCGGTTAGGTGGGGTAGTGGGTGGATCATCTGATAAGACAATTGGGCGGCTCGCGCTACCACCACTGGATTGCCGACTGGGATCCCGAACTCTGATTCTAATGCCACTACCTCGACCCCGGCCCCGACCTCGTTGACGATTGCGAGGCATCTGGTGATTGAATCAGTAAAAGTGTTTGCCAATGGACCAAATGAGTCCTTTGAGACCAGGAAGCTACTTACCTTTGCAACTGAGCAATTGCACGTTCAAAGTCGTGCAGCAAGCTTATTCGGTGGTTGGTTGTTCGAAATCTACAGGAGCAGAAGTTGAGAACTCGAAACTGCAGATAAGGAGCAGGTTAATTGTGCTCGAATATTCTTGCAAGTGGGCGCGCTAGCCCCTGCCTGCTACCGTCGACCCCCTGTCGGGAGGCAAGCACGCTCAGAAGTAAATAAGATAATCAGGCAAACGCTTTGTTTACTTCGCTAAAAGTGGGTCTATGTTCCTTCAGCCTTGGAGGGAGGCTGAGCTGGGTCTGGCAAGTTCCTAGTGGTGAAAGAGACCTGGATGTACAGTATGTATTATCGTAGCTCGATCTCATTCGCTGAAGTATTGATAGATATTACGAAATCTAAATCTTTAGCATCATTGAAGTATTTTGGTGACATTATTGTTGTGGCAACCCCGCAGAATTGCTTCCCGGGCAAGTTGACATTTCATTTCCCAGATGGATACAGGACTTTTATGCTAGTAGCGGTACAGCCTACTGATATCACGGCATCCTTCAAAGCTACGGCAACTATATGCGTCAGTGATAACCTACATCCTGAAAGCTCTTGAGATATAGTAGACGAGCTTCGTGCCAGAAGCTATTTGTAGCAAGATATCCATGAGTAGATGACGGTGGCTATGTATCATATCCACTCCTCAAGGTTGAAGGTATTCCCGAGTCTTCAACGCGAGAAGGAACAACACGAAGAAACAAAGAGGCTATGGATATCTTAAGGTGCAAGATCAACACAACTAAGGGTCTAGAATGGGGCATCCAGCTCTGGATGGGCTGGTAATTGATGGCCGACTAGCGAAATTAGAAGGACCAGGCGGCTCATTGAATTAATCGCGAGAAGTGGAAGTCACTGGAGTAACAAATTATAGAATTGCGCAGTCCTACGGGAAATTTGGCGTTCATGGAATGGGATTATAACCTTGCTTGGAGATTCCACAAGGACCACTCAGTATTTGCAAGATGTGGAGACTATCTAAGGAGCAACTCTGGGTTTCGCCTCCCAGAGATTGAGGGATGAAAAACTCAATTACCACTACTGCCGGTCTTCAAAGTACGCTCGATCGTTTAGAACAGCGGGGTGGCCGTACCAAAGTCTTGCTTGATGAGGAAGACGCTGTAACCCAAAGTCTTAACAAACACATAACACGAGAGTACAGTCACCATCAAATAGAACGAGTTCTTTCGGGTCAGCTGGAGTGAACAAGCGGTCCTATAGGGACATCACCACGCTGATTTCATACAAGAGCGAAGAAGATGTGGGTGGCCTGTAGACTCAGGTCTGGGACGTCAATACTCTTGCACCACAGAATTCCGACTTTGAGGTCGAGACCTGAATTTGAACTAGACAAGATGTTCAGATGACTGCCTAGTCTTTAGGCTCGTGTCAAATAATTAGAGTCAGCCAGCTACGAAGAGGCTCCGAGGGATTGCCAAACATTCTTCGAGACTAATCTGTTGCAGGATTTAGGAGCGCGGTCGAAAGACTCGTAGTGTGTAATATTATCCAGTCTCGCCATGGACTGGATGGGCTACAAAGACGCGTGTAGAAACTGGAGATGCAGATCTTCGGCCTGGGGGAAGCAGATGAAGACCTTCAAATCCAACTTACGTCGAATACCGGGCATTTCCTGCACCAATAGCTGGCCGACGCCGCTGGGACACATATGAACGACTTATAACGATGCTCAATATGGGTAGGAGGTTATTGTCCGTATGGCTTCCTCGCCAGATCCTTTGTCCTTTCATGCTCTCTCCGACCGATATTCTGAGAAACACGACGATGTCACCATGTCGCCTGATTGTAGATCTGAGGCTTATGACTACGCGCTGTAGATTCCCGATCCTGCAAGAGCATTTTTCCTTCATGTTGAAGGAGGATAGGCAGCGTGGTCCGAAGATATACGAGATCCACACCATGTCGTTGACGCAGAATCGATTCTGCTGTCTCGGAGGATCGCAGAATAATTTCCTTGGTTGGATTCGGGAGATGATGCCGAATTTTACGACATGCTCGCACACCATTACCAATGCCGGTAATTGCAGCTCCGATGTTCCTGCACCTACGAAAAGATGTTGGTGTTCCCGCCAGTGCTGAATGTGCGTCTTAGGTGTTGAGTAAGGTATGGCATGAAAATTGCTTCGTGAACTTCAGTTCCTCAAGATTCCCCATTCTACGCTGGCTACGCTTGCCTTTTTGTGCCTGTTCTTAAGGAGTTCTACTCGTTGTAATTTCTTTTCCGGCCAGCCTGGGTGTTGCCTTTGTTGGTATCCTTTCTGTTATCAATGCTTCAAGATGATCCAGGACTATGATGGGCCACACAGCATGCTATAGCACTTCTTCACACAATCCCAATAACAGTCATCCATCGATTAGTCTAAATACCATTGGCTTCGAATTCACAAAGAACCCATCTTTCACTGACTACCGTCTACAAGAAGATAACTCTGCTGGGGCTTATGTTGCCACAATCCGGCGTGGTGCTGCCGGGAGACTAGAAGACGGTTTGAGCAAGAATCAATGGTGGTACTTCCGAAAGCGGGTTCAAGAGTGGGTATCTCGTGAAAGTGAAGAGGTATCGATATCTGCTAACTATGGTAAAGTTACTTGGCTATGGACGGCACCCGAAAGCAGGCTTCACGAGCAGTCAAGATCGAGCATAAGATAGTCATAAGACTTGAGGACGTAGAAGCTGTCCGAGTGATATCGAGGCTGGGAAAAGATCCTTTTCGTTTGCTGGAGCAGAAGAATTAGTTCGTATGCTCGAGCGGAGATATCCACAAATACCAGGGAAGTTCGGATACAACATAGGTTACAACGTGGAAATACCACAGCATCAGGCGCCGATCTACGTCGGATGCAGTTCAAAGCTGAGCACTCGGATAGAAGCGGACGACGTTTCGGGACGCTTCCAGGACGCATCCAAGCCGTGGAAGCTTTTGTGCAAGTGGTTACATACCAATTATCAAGATATGGAAGCAGGAACAACAACTAGTCGCCACGATACTCCTTAACATGCTTGCAAGCTCTCTTATGAGAAGGTGGCCTAAATACAACAATACAACGTCGACACCAATTGGACCGCTGTCAATCTGCGGAATACTATAGCAGCCTTGGAGCGGCAGCTCAACTTTTGGGGCGCAAATTGAAGAGGCCTTCTCACCATGTTTTCTGGTTCTCACATCGGCTGGAGAGGAGGGCGTGAAGACCTTTGAAGATGATGGAGAGTTTGTGTTACAAACTGCCCTGGGTAGTACATCTGCGAGCATCCGCCGCATAAGCGCCATTGACTATGTTCAAGCCTCATACTCTGTACACCTCAGCTTCCTCATACCAGCCCTTCCTCTAGCCCGAATATAATCAGCCATATCCTCCAGCTTTGTAGAGTTAAATTTGTTCCTTACATTAAAGCGATGAAGTATGGAATGCAACCAGACCTGAAAAAATAATGACTCTATTGATATACCGAGAAATTTCCGTGATATTGAACTCGAGTTAGGTATGATTTCCAATCATCTATCATTTTTTAAAATCAACAGATATCCTCGTAACCTGGAGGTCAATGTCACAATCACCTAATGGGGTCTTCCAATCATTTTGCAACTTCTGATCATGAGTTGCAGCAGAGATAGTCATATTAGTGATGTTAGTAAGGGTCTTTCGTTTCTCAAGTCTTGCGTACCTTTATTTGATAAGAAGAAAAGAATAAGAATGCAGGAGCCTTCGTGTGAATTAATAACTAAAAGTGTCAAAGGATATGGACTAACAAACCTACCCAATACTTTGAAAGTTACTCGTATTCTATATTTCCGGCGGGAAAGCTTGAAGCCAGAGAGGTATTGAATGATCGATTCATGACCCAATTTAACGTGCCTCAAGTGAAACATGAAGTCAAGTAAGTCAACTTTCTGCGCCTTAAAGGTTTTTCAGAGCTATAAAAAACAACAAATAATTTGTCGGAGTAAATCGACTTCCAAGTTCCCGAGGCAGACCAGGAGGGCGAGCTTGTCGCGTGGATTTCTAGTCAATATTTACTTTCGGCGGGGTCGAGTCGCTCTTACCCCAACATACCCTCACGCTCTTCTTTCAACAAATTAGCACGACAAAACGCGCCTCCTCACCTGCAGACTGTTCTCATTTCTTCAATCTCTTCAAGGAAACACAAGAAAATCGATATTGCCATGGAGGTCTACACATCGCAAGAGGCCGCGATTATCGCCAAAGCCCACCAAAACGGGATCCATGCGCACGAGTTGGATGCTATTTTCGAGCGTATCCTTGCAAAAGTCACGAAAGAGTATGGTGGGAGTTCTGCGAACTTTAAGCTGGGGAGAGCAGAGCAAGGGTCCTGGATGCATTTCTGTATGTCATATAGATCGTGCGGAAGTGGCTTATCAATAGCTAATGTGAAGTGTTAGTTCCTGGAGAGCCATTTCCAACAGAAAATAGCAAGCCACAGTCTGCCTATGAAGGTGCTGCGCGTCGAGACTGGGTCCATGATCGTTATCAATCGGAGAGCCCTGAGCATCCCGAGATCCCCACAAAGATTGATTCGTATAGACCACAGACGGACATCGATTCGTACAGACCAGCACTAGGGACGAAATCACCTTTATCGGAGGAGAACCGATCGCCAACTGGGCCAGCATCGAAACTCGCTAGGTCACGCATGATTCTACCGAGGCAAGATGAAGAGAAGAAGGACGGGCGGGTTTTGAAACCCCTGCAGGTGAATGGCAGAACCTTCGAACGACGTGCCAACTGGGATCCTTCCTTGTCCCCTCCAAAGAATGGCGCGGTACGATACTGTTCACAAGTTGAGGTCATCAAGCGGAGGGCTAGCGGTACGTGCTTCAAGCCCAGTTACATCTCCTGTGCCTATCTTCTTTTCAATGTCTCATAAACTTTTTGGGACAATGTAAGTTTTGTCACAGAACGTTGTTATGGCATTGCTAACATATATTTCCGCAAAGAATCGGGCATTTCTATGTTGAAAATTGAGGACAGTTTCGAAGAGAAAGCTACTATTAC
The DNA here is from genome assembly GCA_900074905.1 of Rhynchosporium agropyri. Taxonomy (NCBI): domain Eukaryota; kingdom Fungi; phylum Ascomycota; class Leotiomycetes; order Helotiales; family Ploettnerulaceae; genus Rhynchosporium; species Rhynchosporium agropyri. The sequence goes on along the minus strand of FJUX01000153.1, from coordinate 44,725 downwards.
AGAAAAGAAGTATGCCGATTGCTCTCGGGATTGGCAAATGTTCTTTGTGGAGATTGGTGTTTGGATTCGGTATTGTATGTCGTGTGATAATTTTTGGCATTAGTGACAGACTAATATTACTTAGTTACCGACCCTTTCCCGGGAGTTGAGCCACTAAAGCATGTCGAAGCCGCTGTTGCGGTGGCTCAGGACAATCGAAACACAGAAATTGAATGTCACCAAAAGATCACAAGACTTTCTCCATATACGCCGCAGCTTAGTGAAGCGATGATGGAGGCGCTGGCTATTCGTGAAGGTCTGAGAAAGGAGTTCTTTCAGTATCTCCAGAGAATGCGAGATTATTCGAGAATTGAGCACAAAGGCGAGAACTGTCGTTTTATCAGAGGCTGGTTTGCTGATAATCTAGCTTGGCAAAATTTTTGTGAGTTTCTATCGAGTTTTCCAACCTTCCCAAGCAATTCTTCAATGTATCTAACAATTAGAAGTTGGCCCAAAGCCTTTCCCGTTTGCTCAACCGTACGGGAAACTCAATCCCAGATGTACACATTGCATGTTGCTACCTAAATTCGCCCCGGTGAAGGTTGCATCTAGGGACGGAAGATCACAAGCCTCACAAGTAACGTCACGGGGGGAATTGACGACATCAGCCGGAGCGAACAGAACACCGCCAGTACAAGCCGGTTCCATTATTCCCGCATTGAAATCAACCCAAGGTTCGTCGACGGATTTGCACCCACTTGGTGCTCTAATATTACGAAGATCTTTGAGAACTCCCCCTCCCTGGGCTCCTGTTTCGAAACGTCCCGAGGCAGATTTCCATCCTCAAAGTCCTCCTCCGTTAGCCATGACAACTCAATTGGCCCTGATGTGGTCGCGAGACCCCTTCATGGGAAAAGGCACAGTGATCATGCAAAATACTCTTATTACGATCTACAACAAAACCTTTATTGGGAAATTGTTCAATTGCTTTATGTCAGATAAGAAGCATAAGATTGCCGCTATTGGAGCCGAGCTGAAATGTCACATACACTACTACGTAACCTCGACTGGCGATTTGTTCTTATGTAGGTACTCGAAAGTTTTGTTTCTCCTCTTTCAGGCATTGGTGACATTTCCTTACAACTTTTTCCGATGCTCCATATTTAACAATATCTCTGTACTGCACTTGCTGACCTCCCAATTCCCTAGGGACTGAGCCGCAGATTCCAGGCGATGCTATATCCTTCAAACGTGGTCATGCATTCATTACTGGCTGGGTCGCGAGAGTCGGTTCCTTCGGCATGGTTAAGCCATCATTACACGTGAGTAACTGACTCGACCCTGTTCAAGATTTCTGGGTGCTTTCTAGCCTGGAAAGTCTTCGTACATATTGAGACTCTGCTAACTGATAATTTTCGTAGTGGAATGCAATCCGTATCCCCCTTGCTCCTCTGCAAGCACAGCAAGCTCCTATCCTTGCACCTGTCAAAGCCGAGGATACTCTGCGTCGTTTGTCGAGTTATGTGCAGGCAGCTACTGCAGAAAGGAACCTTCCTATCCCAGACAGTAGGTAATGCCCATAACTCTTCTTCGTAATTTGTCAAGATGTTCTCGATATACTTTCAAAGCCATGACCATTGCTAATTCTAGAAGCGATATGTCCCTCGGCTTTCGAAAATCCTGAGAAACAGTGGGAGAAATATCAAGCCGCATTTCAAACTTCTGACATTGATCGCCTGATGATTGAGGAAGCTGTCAAGGTCGGTCTTTTGATATTAGATAATATTGACTGACATCATTACTGACTTAGGCTGCGATATAGAAAGAAGGCGATCTTAGGATGGTCCTTGACAAGGAGAGTCGAGAGGTTGTGAGTGTGGAAGAACTGATTAGGAGAACGGTAGCTAGATGCACGGTGACGGACGGTCCCCAGAGTTTTTCGAAAGTCATTCAAAGAGTCGATGATATTGCTACTCATTTGGGTGGGAAGAAGAGAAAGGCTGAAGCGGATAATTCTGAGGACGAGGAAGGTAGACGGGAGGAGAAGAGAGCTTGTGTATGATATAGTAGAGTGAAGTTGTCAGCTTTTTGTAGGGTTTCAAATGTCCTGATACATGTATCCTTTAATTGTTCTGTGATCTGGAATGAGATTCCAAATTAAGTCATCAGGCAAGTCCATTAAAATCGTAGCAAGATTCGACGACATTATTGTGCAGCTGCGGCATCATTACGCCTCCAAGTCATATCAAGATTTGATAACTTTGTTATCGAACTGCGAAATTGGATTCACATTTCGCCGATAATGAACTTGCTAAGCTTCGGTGTACAATTATGAGAATAGACTTATCGTTTAGTGGTTTTTGTGATAGTGTTGTATTTTAAAGTCATTAGTTGCTGATAACGACTTTATTAGTAGGAGGCTAGAACTTCGAGGGAAGAGGGAAGAGGGATGAGGGCAGGCGTTGAATAAGAATTTTATTAGCTAGAGTATAGTAGAGATGATTCGAGACTTGTACGTGTTAGGACTATCCTTTACTGCAAGAAATATTATTAACAGATCAGGTGTTGCTGATGCTGACTAATCATGTTTACTTAGTGTAAGTGAGGTCCGCACGTATTTGAAATGATATCATGATTTGTTTCTACCAAGCCGCACAAAACCTTAATTTAATAGATCTGGATCTCAAAAGTGAATACAAAGAGATTTAATAGTGGATCAGCAGCGTTTCCAAGTCACCTGCGCCACTCCCTGGGAAAACTTCTGCCTAACTTTGCCAGCGCGCTAGCTTCAACACAACTTAAATCACCATCAGAATACTCGCAACATCACCACATCTTCAAAATCTCTTTAATAAATATTGCGAGATAGGTAAGATCATCCTCTTTCTATCCCTCCAGACTGCTCAGCACTAATATGTTCACTAGACGCTTCCCTTCGTCTCGCAACTTTGACTAAGCTGACGAGAAAGTTCAAAACGATGCCGGACAGCCCGAGGAGAAATGCAGATAGGTCAATCACAGTCGACCAGCTAGGAGGACTCTAACGACGAGCCGCAGCTTCCACCTACGGAGGCCAGATTCAGTACTTCAAAAGGAATGACAATAAAGGAGGAAGATGATAAGGGAGGGCCGCGTGAGTGAAAGTTCGGCACTACATAAGAAACAGGGAGCGATCCAAGGCTGACAGAAGATCTAGCAGTTCTAATCCGAGCGGCAGTCAAAGTTCCAGGCCTTGATCATCCAAAGCGATGCAAACGTAGCAGATAGCCAATTCGTCGTGTGGGATCCAACAATAGGAACAGATTTCCCAAAGAGCACTGGCCATCAAAGATGGTCATCTAGGATTCGGACATATACAGTTACGAAGGATCTCACCAAGAACAAGTGGTTCCACGCTGCGTAAAAGCTAGTTGCTCTGTCCGACAGGGCAGTCGAGCACATTTGCCTCGCTCGAATCTCACAGGTTGACAGGCATATCAACTGGCCTGCGGGTTTCGAGACAAATGGAAATATCAAGAAGTGACGTCTCTCTCCGACTTCCTGTATCCGATAAGGAAGGAATAACGGTGGAGATCATAGAGGTGTTGCTAGCTGGAGGCTTGCAGCATAGACATGTATCAGCAGATTTTGTTAGGTCCACACTTGGGCTCTGAAGGCAGCCGTTTGATGGACGCTACCATTCTATTACCAGAGCAGCTCTCCCGTCGTACACTTTGTGGGCTTGCGTTGCCAGAATTCGCCGTATTTAATTATACAGTGCTATATTAACTTGGGGAAATCCATCGCACGGCAGTAATCATAAACAACATAAAATGCCTTTGGCAGAGTGTTAAATGGTTGCGAAGGAATAATAGCGAGCAGATATATGCGAGGTTGAAGGGACCGAAATTAACTGGTGACTACGTAACTAAATTCGATGACTGTAATATTTGAGGCTATATATTATATGATCATATTAATATTAGAAAAATAGGGAGGACGTATAAGATCTGCTTTTCTGTTAATTTATCCTAACGTTTACTAGAAAAAGAAGGAGTGTAGTTGAAGCACTACGATTCGGACGAGGTATAAGAAAGGCAGTTGATTTGGGTCTCGGCTCTGACCCACTTATACTCCAGGGTAATTATTACAATCTTTAGCAACTTAAGGTCATCTTATCTCGTGGCTAGTTCGTATCTTAAGTTTAGCCTCTCAATCTGCACCATAACCCGTTACTATCTCTAAGTATCCTTAATACTCAGATAGCGACATATTCCGTCCTTACCTCGATTATGCCTCTGAAACGATCCGGAACCCTCTTGCGCCCAAGCCAACAAAAGATTAAACGCAGAAAGATTATCCACGGAGCAACGATAATGGCAATTCAGACACACGCCAAAGCGCGTTCCTCGATTCAGAAAGCGATGACGAAACAGAAGGGAATTACGCCTCCTCGGCCTCATCCGAAGGTCTGTCACGCGAGGAAGATATAGATCAAGACGAGAAAACAGCAGCTAAGGTATACCGCGGTAGCGTTAGCAGCAGGTGAGATATATATAACTAAATCAGACTCGACTACACAGATGGTGACCAGATCACATGTGCTAAAAGGGCGGAAATGTTTTTAATCACTCTATCTACGAGCTCTTAGAGTATCTCAATATTCATACCTACCCAGAACGAAGTTTATTTGGTCGTCTTGGTCGTGCTGTAGTCCTCAATATTTGCTGGCCGCACAGCTTTTCCCAAAAGCTCAAGATTCTGCTTTGCGTTGCTGGCCTTTGGCACAACAAAGGTGAGCCAGCAACCTCAAGATCGACACACACCACTGACATGATAGAACTACTCATTTATGCTCTCGAAGCATCAAGACGAGTCCGCCTTGGACTGAACATCCAGAAAATTCGCAACAACAAGCCAATATCAGTTCTCAAGAGCCTGAATCTTCTTCATGGACAGGACTTGGGCATGGATGATGCGAGACGGGTGAAGAAATCCGCTTGCGATATTATGGCCATAATATAAGGGAAATCGGTCCGATTTCATTCATCCTAGAAGTATACGACGAGTCCTGTACACCGAAAGGAAACAAAAATACAACTGGGTGATTGGGCATGATATTACAGTAGTTGTAACAGCATATGATCTTTGTGTCTCAAGTAGCAAGATGCTCGCAGTCAGGTTGAAGATGCAAAAGCAGTACTACGATATTGCTTAAAATATCACAGGAGGTTCCACAAAGAAGAAGACCTTGATGGAGAAGTAGCATTTCATTATGGCCAAGCGAGAGAGATATCGGATTAACAACGAAGAGGAGCAGGAGAAATATATGCAACAGCAGAATGAAGATGCAGGATATCAAAATGATAATGATGTTGAGAATTACTCGGTACGAGCCGAGTTGGAGGAAATTCATAAGCAGGGTCAGAGGAAAGTCAAAACTCGATTGTTCCCCAATAATCTCGATCTGTCTCCGGAACTATATAATAGGCATTTCAGCACAATAGTACTCGACTAACGTTATCAAGCCTCGGATATGATGCTTATCCACTTATGACTACACGATAGTGCTAGTGGTGAATAGGATTTTGGAAGAACTAATACTACTTGCAGAAAATCGCCAAATATATGAACAGCATGAATATTGACGGTCTTTGGAGGTAGTGGAAATGACGGGCTATAATCAGCGTTTCTTTGCTATCCAGCAATAGACAACCAGGGCAATGAGATATTATTAGAGCATATATTCGAGTGGGTAGAGTTGAATCATGAGTACTTTAGAAGAATACCAGGATAGGATGGCATAGCGGAGAAAATATTCGGCGATTTTACACTTCAATCCTAACTTAATAGTAGGTAGAGCTATCAGAGTAAATCGGCGGATGAATAATTTCATTAATTTATAAAACTACCTTCATGAGTTTTTATGGTAATACTTATGATACTTGCCGTGTTTGCATTAAGAAAAGGGTAGTCTGAAGACCTTCTCGTTGGTGATTCTCCTATTAACTCACAGCTCTGATTATATTTAGCTGGTGGCTTCGCTGAAATGTACTCATGGCTTTAACATGCCTAGTGAACTTATTCTCGCAACAACAGAGCGGGAGAGATCATAAGAAAGGATTCGGCAGAAGATAGGACGTTTGAGAAAGAAGGATACTGACAAAGGTTACAAGGTAGGTTCACGAGAGAATAACTTTAGGAAATGCAAAGAACGACCCTACATTTTGTTTCGCAATTTAGGTAGTAGCGGACAATCTGAGCACCATAGGATATTAGGCAAGGAAGCCCTGGAAGATTAATGGCAGTAATGGCACATTTTCCCGAATAACCCGACTTTTAATTTACTCTGCTAGGTTACATACAAGCCCGTCCATAATTCTATCAAACGATCCGCACTCATGCCCAATCTGTCAGACGTGGGCTCGACTAAGGCAGAAGCTGATCTCTGATGTTTAATGTCTGTTCCTGTACCTCAAATTTCTTGTTCCTAGGTTCCGAACATGAGAACGATCTGTATAGCAGGGTAAAGCAAATAATTTCTAGTACACCGTCTAAGGTTCCTCTTGACATCGAACCCCTCCTTCCATTCTTTGCATTCATATCACTCCGTTCCTCCTTGGCACCTCAATGTGGCTGTCTTCGTCCATGACGCCGAGACGTGCTTGATCCAGACCTGTTCGAACTGGCCCCCGAACGTCTCTTGTGTGAAGTTGGCGTGGGAGAGACGGGACTATCGCTATCGGTGTCGGCGACGTTACGGCCAGATGCAGTTCTCTTCGCGGCCCAAAACCTAGCCTGCTTACAAGTCCAGTAGTAGTCTTCCGTACCGTCTTGGGCTCCCTAGACGCTCCACACGACAGAGTATGGGCTTTTATATATTCCCGCAGGGTACGCGACCTTCTTGTCTTGTGGCTGGACTGCCACTATGGTCTACGCTGGACCGTAATTTCGGAAGGTTGGACCTCCAATGAGGTTGGTTTTTTCGATCTGTACCACTTGACTAACGCTTTCAAGGTGGGTAAACTGCGATTTATTCTGGTCTTCAAGGGCCTTCGACCTGAGAAGAAGTTCGCTGACCACCAGGTTTTCTCTTTCTTCTCTGATATACCAGCTAAGCAGATAAATGACATTGTTCTATCTGATCGATAGTCTATAGACAAATTTGGCGCAGCATCAACCTACTACTACTTGCACTATGTTGATGACAGTTTCCCAATTTATGGGGATTATGTTGTGTTTTTCACAAACTGAAATCAAAGTTTGTATCTCGATACCAACTTTGAGATTGTGGGGTGTAAACAATGCGCGTGCTCGAGCACTCAACTTTACACTGGAATCTACTATACTGCCGGCTACATTCAATACACAAACGACCATCAAAGCTTACCTTTGAAATTTGCGACATTTAATAATTTGGCGCTGTGGATTTCGACGTTGCTTCATCGCGGTATTGATACCCTTTTACTAATTTAGAATCCGTCGTTCGCTTACCGTTGCAAAGTAAACATACACAATGGATTAGAAAAATGCCGTCATGCTACCATATATTAACCATCTTGAAAGTCCTCATGGAGGGATGTGACATCCAATCTTTTCATGCAGTTCATTTCAATATGTACCTGGCATATTCAGCCTTGTCTCGACTCCACAGAAGCTTCGCGTGATGTTCCTCGTTTAGCACGTCCACGCTAGCGCCCATTCACCTTGCAAAACAATACCTAGCCTGGTCACAGGCACACAATTTCGATTTTATTTTCTTCTCCTACAAAAACATCGCAAATTTACGTCCAGGACCTGGCGGAGAATCGGCCAGGATGGAGAAGCCCAAGTTGATAACCCACCACACCACAAGATTGATAGCATTGTTGGAATCGCAACCATGTGTTTATGGAGCTCAATGGCAGCTTGATCAGAGCTTGATCACGTGGATCATCATGGAAGCGCAGGAGGACCTAGAAAGTGTAGGATATTACGACAAGATGAATATGGAAGAGCAGGTCTGGGCGCTGTTTTCACATGTCTATCGTCATTTCTGTAAGCGTCCGCTCCTCGAAAGTGAAACAATGAAGATACTGACTATTTATAGACCCGTATGGTCACGGTTTCCCGAAGTACAATATGTCACCACCGCCATCGGACTCGCTACCAGCACAACAAACTCAAGAACCATCAGGTGCCCTTCGACATTTATCTGCCACAGCCAAGCCGTTCATTCCTCGTACAATCGAATCTGCTCGACCCAGTGTGCGAAAAAATAATCAAATTAATCGATTATTAATCGATTAAATCGATTAAATTTAGATTAGATTAGATTACTGATTTTGACCTTTGATTAGATTAAGACCTAGACTTAATCGATTAGTTAATCGATTAACTTTTAATCTATTAGAGGAAATTCTATTATATTCTTATATCTTCTTATATATCTCTTTCTCTCTATAATTACTCTATATTAAAGAAATTCTCCGCGTTATTAACTATCTCTTCTAGCTCTTCTTTYTCCTCTATRTYAGCTATAAAACCCYAGCTCTTTAAGAGACTAATAGTCTCGAAAGTATCTCTATTAAGCCTATTTCTTAGCTTATTAATAATTAGAGCTCTTAAGCTAAAGAATCTTTCGGAAGCAGCAGAAGTAGCCGRAATTYRAAGATATTTCCGTGCTAATAGAGATAATACYGGGTATTTATCTTTATTAATAATATATTATTTATAAGCTAGTATTACTAATATAATAGTTATATTTGATTTATAATAAGAGTTTCTAGCTACTTCGACTTCGTATTTACGT
>FJUX01000153.1:3629-35911 GCA_900074905.1 Rhynchosporium agropyri | reverse complement strand
AATTATAATTAGATTAGATTAGATTAACTATAAATTTCCTTTGATTAGATTAGATTAAGAGGCAATAATCTAATCTAATCTAATCATTTCGCACACTGGCTCGACCAGATGGAAAGAATCTAAATGCTCGTCGCAAACCAAATGGGAGAGTGGAGTATTCTCCGGAGGCTATTAAGACACAAGCGGATTTCTGGGTAGGTCAACTTATGGCGAACCTTTTCAACCCCAACGGTCGGAACCTCCGAAAATCAATAATACCCCTGCGACCAACCGTTCTCCATCCCGAAGAAACCAAGAGATTATTTCATGAGGCTGCAGTTCAACATGCCGAGAAATCGTAGAATCATCTTTGTACATAATGAATATTACAGGCTATCCATGGCTGTTTCCCTTGATCGTGTAGCTATACTTCAACACTGACTTTTCTACTTGCATTTTCTCCAGTGCATTCCACATTCTAACTCAAAAGGACATCCCGTATTTCACACCACGGGCAACCCTTACCGCTACGTTATTGGGATGCAGGTCACAACTACACTGTGCGACTCGACCCTGGGTACATACACGAAGGATGAAAAGCTACCTAGCTGTTTATTGCGCAGAAGCCATGATCTTGCATGAAATTTCTATCTATCAGCCTGCTTTCGAAGTCTTGCTCATCTCCAGCAGAATTGCTACCCTTTCTACTCATGTGTGCTCGTGAAGTACAAAAATTCTCCGTCTCTTCCTACGTTGCACTTGAACAGTGCCTAAGCCGTATTACTGCATCTTTGTGAGGTCAGTCTCCGGCCCTGGTTTCATTCGCTTCACTTCGTGTTGAGTGTCCACGACCGATATCCATGTATCTTGAAAATCCGAGGATTCTTCCATATCTTGCAGTCTTCTTTTGTTCCTTGATTCCTCGCCGCCGTCGGATTTACCTTGCTTTTTCAAGGAATCGTTCTCCTTTTTCAGAGCAGCAATTTGTCTTTCTATGTCGGCGACCGCGGCGTTCTTCGCCTGCTCCAACCTTTCTATCTCCTTCGCAAGCCCGTCTGGTCCCTTGAGCTTTTCAAGAGTGTTTTGCAATTTGAGGTCATGAGATCGTGCTTCTTCCATTTCATCGACTTCGCGTTGTATAACTTCAAGCAGCCGTTGGTGGAGCGTAGCTTTAGTGGTCGGGACAGACTTCGCACCGAGAAACGCGGTCATTTGTTGCTGCATTTGCGCGAACTGCTGTTGGAGTTGTGTGATTGCGTTGTTGATAGCAATAATTTCGCTGTTTGGACGATGGATGGCATCAGATCCCAGTGGCAAAATATTGTCTCGTTTCCCACTTTCTGCCATGATGTTGATGATGTTCTTGGGGGATGTGAGAATGTTTTGATGTAGGAAAGGCTGTATTGTTGAGACACTGCGGTATAGAAAAGTTGTGGTGAGATGGTTGTGGTGTAGAGAATGCTGTGGTGTCAAGAAGGTTGTGGTGTATAGAAGCTCGTCAATTAGAGGCAGAAGGTGTTGCGGGATAGGCAGGTGACATATGTCTTGTCAAGCAAGGAAGGAACAACTGTTATGGATGTCCCTACCACATCACTCGAGAACACGTGAGTCCAGTTTGCCATCGATGAGAGTTGTATAAATCGGGTTTCTCTCTCTGCGTCTAGTGATGATTTAGCATTGTCTGATTATATGCCCGAGATAGGTAGAGAGTCTTCATTTGTGGTTAGACTCACTTAGTTCATGTCGGGTGGAGCGGAATTGAAAGTTCCGTAATATATTCGAGCCCTGAAACATCGCGTATCTCAAGGGCTAAAATGACTGATTCCATGACATCCTTAAAGGTTTCGTGCCTTCAAATTGCAAGTCGATTGTTGTCGTACCGGGCTGTGACCGTGGCCTAGGCCAGCTTCACAGGGAATACCAATCACGTGATCACGCGATTCCACATCGCTTTGTCACACGCGACTTTCAGCCAGCTTCATCTTCTAGTTCCCTCTTCAACACACGTCGAACATTCTCCCCGTTCCAGGACTTTTCACGACGAAAATCCTGCCAGATAAAACGTTGATTCTCCTCTGCTATCCTATATTTCAGAACACCAACTCCCAAATTGGCATGTCCAACACTGCCATTCACCATGTCGACTTTCAAAGGAGTCATGGAGGGTTTTGAGGATATTCGAGGTGAGCGCTCCGCGCAGATTCCAGGGATACAGCTGATACTTGACAGTGGACTACTTTCGGCCTACTTCAGGTCTTCCTACTCCCCGCGCCTGCTTCCTTAGCCATATCCATAGCGACCATCTGCAGGGCCTTGAATCGAAGCTATGGAGAACCTCCCCGTACGCAAACATATCCACAGTGCTGCTCGAACAAATTTCTGAATATTCATAGGATCCACTGCTCGCTACCAACACGAGAGATTCTCCTCCGTCTCGAAACCAAGATGAATCGTATAGGCTATGAGACCAAGGTTCTGGAGGCACGGAAGGTTCAATACGGACATCTTGAGAAGCTACTTGTATGTGGTCGCATATGGCACTTTGCCTTGCTAACGCTCTTACAGAAGCCAATACCTTTGGAGACACCCACAATTATCGAACTAAAGCCAGGCATCACTCTGCAGGTTACACTGTTCGATGCGAATCATTGCACGGGAGCTGTGATGTTCTGTATGTTGACATGGATCTGCATAATTGCATTGCTGACGAGAAGACAGTGTTTGAGCTAGAGGGAACCGCAGTCCTTTATACCGGCGATATCAGATCCGAGCCATACTTCGTCAACTCCTTGCTACGCAACCCTCTGCTGATCGAATACACAACGGGATTGAAGACGCTTGATTGTATCTACCTCGATACTAGCAATACGGAGCCGCGCATATTCCCACCAAAAGCAGATGGATTGAAGGAGCTTTTGGAAAAGGTCTCGAAATATCCTGTAGATACAGTCTTCCATTTTTCTACTTGGACGTATGGGTATGAAGAAGTTTGGATGGCACTTTCGAAGGCCTTGAAATCCCAGGTATGATAGACGAAGTCTAAAAACTCCGGTTCGTAGCTGATTACGCCCAGATTCATGTCAGCAAGTATGCGTTCGGTATCTACAAATCTCTGCGAGGTGAAAAGGCAGACAAGAAAGGACCCGCGACAGCTTTTCACATACATGAAGGCGCTGCATTGACAGGCTATACCTGTGGCAATAGGTTTCAGCCTGGCTGCCTTACTACTGATCCTACAGTCCGAATCCATTCTTGCGAGAAGGGCTTCAAGTGCTCCATGCTGAATAAGAAGACCGTTTGGATTCAGCCGATCGTTAGACGGAGAAGTGATGGTACAGAAGAGGCCGAACCGGCAATCGTTCAAGCTGGAAATGACCTAAGCGGATGCTCTCAGATCGAGTTCGATGAAGACGTTGATATTGATCAGCTTATGAATCTGTAAGTCACATTACTTTTACATAACATGTTATCTCACAAAAATAGATTTGCCGGCGCCAGCGATAACATCAGGCAAGATGTCAGGCAGATGTTTTCCAAAGTCCTTGCAACACCCGGAAGAGTCCTTTCGCTCTCTGAATTTGGATTGGACGACGATAATGGAGATATATCTTTACCTCAGCTTGCAAAAGCTATCATCCAGGCGGTTACTGAGAGTAGTGGTGGTTCCATTACACGAGACAAGGGAAATGGCCACGCGCTCCAGAAGATCATCACCTTCCCATACTCTCGGCACTCTTCGTACGAAGAACTGTGCGATCTCTTAAAGATATTCAAGCCCAAGGACGTCTGGCCATGTACCGAGGACCCTTACCACTGGCATGAAGGTAAGGAAATTCACCTATCCCTGGGCTTAAGATGCTGACTAGCTTCACATAACTAATGTCGGATACCGAATTGCTGACGTATATTGTAGTTGGGCGAAGTGTGCAGGGGCTTTTCGGCGAACACTGCTCGGAGCAAGTTTTTCGCTATGATCAGGAAATGAGACAGAAGGTTGCTGAAGCTGAGGCTCGACATGTTTATCTTCAGTCGCAGACGACAGCAAGTTCCCAGATATCGATCCAGTCAATTAGTCCCGTCCCAAGAAGAAGACTATCTATTGCAATTTCTATGCAAGGAGCCAAAGAAACATCGGCATCACTCCTTAAAGTCACAAACGGCAGTAGTGACATTGGAATGTCTCCTTTGAGCGCTGTCAAGGGTGAATTTCCTTCTCCAAAGCTGGTCTCGGCTGAGGGCGGATCAGCCGCCTCCAAAGACTTACGTCGAAAGTCGAACGTCAATGAAGTGGAATCACCTCAGAAGCGACCTCGTCCCAATCCGGATGTTTGTTTTCAAAGTAACAAAACTTCGACATCACTTTACTTGGCGAATGCTTCAAAGGGTACTTCAACCGGCCACGCAGCAGGTCACGCATCCCAGCCGTTGACTATCTCCTCCGACGGATCTGACGTCGAGGATCGGAACAAACCAGGCTCAGATGCAGACATTGAGGAGTCTTCAGAGGATGATACCGATACCGAGCCTCTCATATTTTTCGACACCGTCGATGAAGTTCATCGCTGCACAGCATGCAAGCACGAGATTTGGGGTGGAGAGAGAGGAAGCTGCGGTTATTGTGACGAGGGAGCAACAGGACCTGCTTACATAGAAGAAGCACTCCGAACCGGACCTATGCCTCAGATCACCTACGATGATTATATGGAAGAAGTTGTCGTTGACTCGGCTGTTGTTAAGGAGATCGTTGGCGATTGTAAGTAGATCGAGGGCCCTATATTTCCTTCTCGATCCACCAAGATATTCTTGAGACGGACGTGTCCTGCCTCTTCCTCCGAGCACCATAATGGCCAGCTAATTTGACCAGGTCTGGACTATGATTCATCCGCATACGACTCTCAGGACGAAGTGCAGGAGTTCGCAGAGGAATATGAAGATAACAGCATGATCGACGACGAACAAGTTTCCGAGGCTGAGACTGATGACGAAACGTCAAGTAGTGAGGAAAAGGAGGATTGGGAAGCAAAGTTCAAAGCCTTGCAGACTAGGCATTTTGAATTAGTCACCGCTTACGAAGACCTCGAGGAAGAGCATGAGGATTTCCGAAGAGAGATGCTCGATGATTTTGATGACATTATGGAAGATACAGATATGGACGAGGATGGCATGCTAATCGTTGATGTCGCAACACCAAATCCCGTCGCTACGGATATCATCCTTTCACAGGCGAGAGAACAATCTCAGGATTCGGAAGTCTCGGAGGAGAGAATCAAGGACAGAGTTGATGCTTTCGAGGCTGCGAGAGAGGGTAAATGGCATGGTGTCGAGTTGATTTCAGTGGCGGGCAACCATTCAATTGCTGAGATTGAGTTGTAGGGAAGGAAAGGTGGATGATAAGTCAAGAGGATAGCAGAGGACCTGGACATTTGCTTTTACAGGACTGGAGTAAGGGGACTGGATGGCGGATTTGGCGTCTACGATACCCAGGGATTTGCGTTGTTTTGCTTCTGCTACTGCTAGATAGCAATAGCTATTCTTTATCTTCAGATATTTGCGCCATCTCAATTCCATCTGGAATGAATACACCAGCGGTCACAGGCATAGATAGTACGGCATTGATACGAGGCTAAACATATCTCTGCAAGGCTCCATCCTTCACCTGGTGAAAATTCTCAGTAGGGCAGCAAAGCTGAAATTTTCAATATCATTCTCACAATATCCTACCTATCATACTGTGCCTCGGGGACGATAAATCATGATTTTTCTATTATTGTTTTTTTCAGAGTAAGTTCTAGGCGTCGTGTATTTTAGCTCTTTGATTGATGTCTTTTAAGCGTCATTGGTAAATAGTACTCGGACTCTTTTGTTGATAGTGTATTGATGTTGATGGTAATGTTGATGGTGATGTGCTGGCGCCGTTTCTCCACCGAGAGCTACCTACCTTCGGTAAAGAGTATAAGTATCCTGGTACCGTGAAGCAAGCAAGCCACGCGTGACTCGGAGGTTGATTCGCGGTATTGGATAGCGTTGCTCGTTCCTTGTTACACGGTCTACGGACTGCGGCTCAGGGTTACCGGACTGGAAGCGTAGGTATTGCAGGGTCGGGTCGGGTTTGGGTTGAGGTGGTGGGTCGTTTGTCTCGGCCCTGTGTGTGGTGTTGTGGGAGGGGGGTTGCGTTGGTAGGCCGGGACTGGGCTGGTTGTTTAATCATTGCCATGTACCTACCTATACTTGTAAGGAGAGAAATATCGTAAGGAGATACATAGATGTCTAGGTCAGAGGGGAGATAAGAAAGTAGATGGACAGAATAGCTTGTTAGATGGGTTGCGTGTTTCCAGTTCTTTTCGTTCGACTCTGTTCGCCGGCGAGAAGGAATGTGTAGAGGAGGGGTGGTGGCCGCGGGACGAAGACCCTGCAATAACACGTACGGAGGTACATATCTGGATTGAGGGAGGGATGATCCCGATCCTGATCCTTTGGTGTTCGAGGCTTGAGATAGTAGATTTGCGGTTGCTGTTTCACGGACCTGATTTGTGTTCGTGGCTAGATGGGATGGTTTTCTGGTCATGTGCGTGCACTGTTTGTTTTTCTTTGGAGAAGGATTGACTAGCTATAGGTAGGCTAGGTAGGTAGGCAGGTAGGTAGGTACTGTTTGTTGACCTTGATATACGTTGTCAGCTGCTTGGAAGGTTATGTTCATTCATCTGTATGATTGGATGTGATGAGTGTCGATAATTTGGCTGGCTTGGGGCTGACCGTCTCGGGCACGCGGGCTGGCAGGCAAGTCGTGTCTACTCATGTAAGTAGACGCCTGGCTAGGTCCTCGAGTTAATCGGTAGCAAACCATCTCATATCGATAGGGGTGTATGGAAATACAGACAAACAAATAAGCCTTGATCGGCCATAAGCATAAAATCCGAAAATCGGATTTGAGCGAAGTGTAATATACGGTGAACTGAAGGAGGCATGTTCCTAGGTAGGCAATGATTAGGTCGAGGTGCAGGTATAAGTAAGCAAGCAGACGTGGCAGTACTGATACATAGATACACTGTGGAGGCATCTGTACTATGGTGAGAAGATGCACGAGTGTTGCTGTGTCATCGTAGACGTAGTGCCGAGGGATAGAATTTGTACTTATTATCATGGTTTAGGGCTGGCGAGTGGCATAATATTATACAATACTTCGAAGTATGCAACGAATGATTGCATGGAGGATCTCCATACGAGTAAGTGTGTACAGCATGTTGATGACATGCTCCAGGTACAATACAATACTGCAAGACACAATCAACCTCCAACCAAACCGTTCCGAGGCAGTCAAGCTGATGAGAATTAGGAAAAGCGTCAAGAGTCAGCTTTACTACATTGTTCTAGCAGGGGCAGATTGCACTCAAGCCATGTCGAGCCACTCATTGGCTATTGTATCATGCCGTGAAAATACTTTCGCGGAGTTGCAGTATAATAGTGGGCGGAAGTATAAGTATCCATTGGCCTGCGGCACTCGACTCATGTTCATCCGGAAGGTCAGGATTGATATGATATGTCGTAGTGTCTTTTTGTAAGAGCGATTGGCTTGTGATGTGACGACGATTCATGGTGCTGCAGATTCGAGGCTGAGCGGAGTGACACAGGTAATATAGAGATGGATAGATACAGGACTACATATATATGATAGAACGTAATTACTGTTCTTTTGGCCGATAAACTTCAACCAATGTAGAAGACAAGTCTGGATGGAACTGGACTGGACTGACTAAGTACCTATACCTAGCTCTTGATGTCCCGATGCGGAAGTATAAGTACTACAAGAACGCCCGTCGGTCGATTCGAAGAGGTATATGTAAACAAAGTTCCAAAAGCAAAGCCATTGAATTTTATTGGAAAGCCGAAGCCGAAGCCGAAGAAGCAAGCAGCATTCTCGCTTGCCAATTTCTTTGCTATACTTATATAATTTGAGAAGTATAACACATTTCAGATTACACTTTGATGATTGTCTTCCCTCCCTTTCCGGACAAATCCCCTTTCTTTGAGAATCCCATGCGGAGGCTCCTCCCCATCCTATCCCAGCATCTGATCTATTCCATACTATACTATAAGTATACCATACTATACTAGACGACTATACCCGCCGCATCACTTTCCCTCTTCCTTAACAACAACTTATCATCGTCGTGTCAACCGTCCGGCCTGCTACTTCCGTTGGCAGCCAATTCCCACCGCTCGATTTCATCAGACCAAACACACTCCACTCGACCTCAACACTCGCATCGACCTACCGACTACTGTACTCCCGACTCACCGCAATCCACATTCCACATTCCACCACTCTCTCCAGCACTCACCACCACCACCTCTCATCACGACGCAGCCCGACCTGCAACCGTCATATCATATTGTAACGACCACGCCCACGACCTCTCCTACGAATCCCGACTTCCCCGCCTCTCAATCCTCAATGTTACGCCTACACGCATAAATATTGGACAGGTCGGAGGCCACTCCTTAGATCATTGATTCCTGCATCTGCAGCACAACATTGAGGCAGTTGTCATTAAACCAGTGGAGGGTGTTCAGCAGAGCACAGAGGACTCGAGTCTTGCATATAAAAAGCTGTTGGCTGGCTAGCCACACGAAAGAGGCAATCTGGCCAGGAATCTTGTACGACCCGAAAGGAGCTGGAGCTGTTTATACAGTATTACGGAGCGGACCGCGGGATTGAAATTGAATAGGGATTGATTTGGGGACTCGACTCAAAACTATCCAGCAGCGATTTACTTGCACGCTGGAGGGTGTGTGAATTACTGCTGATCCAAATCCGAACCCGGAACTGAGGAATTCACTGTTCGAGAGGGACGCTGAGTCAACCCACCACATCTTGTCGTTTTACTTAAAGGACTCGACACCTTTACATTCCTCGTCTTCAAAATCCCCCACCACTTCCAGAATAGAACCTCCACGAGGTCTCCAGGCACCTCTTGATCCCTCACCACCATCACAGCGTACTCATCCAAGCACGGACGAACACGACCAACGTCGCAGGCTCATCATCTCGAGACGCCCCACCTCAGCCTCAGATCGTACACGTCTTCCCATCTTCGAGTCTGCGCAGTCTCTGTGCCCTCCGCCGCCTCAAAGATCTCAGCTTTTGAGGCTGCGACTTCCTGCACCTCCTCGCGATCGATAAGATGAAGGGACCAGCAGTCGATCAACTCATCTACGAGTTTATGTTCCCCAACCCGAAATCCTCAGACCCCCAGAACTTCCAGGGCTTACTCCAACGAAACCTAGTTCCTGAAGTACGACTCGAGACCCAAGCTTTCTACGGACATCTCTCTTCCCAGGAAGCAAAGTACCCAGGTCTCGATTACTCCTACCAGCCTCATCGAGTACGACTCTCCCGCTACCCATGGCATCGAAGACTCTTTCGAGCATTCACAGCCGTTGGTTTGACACGACACGAGATTGCTGTATTGACAAAATGGGAGGGTACACGTTGGGCAAAAGAAAGATTTGAGCGGGAACAGGGCATTGTGATTCGAGATACTACAGCAGATGGAATACACGACTGGGTCCCACCTCAATTACGCGTCCCTATCACCCATGCACAACGTGCCGACGTTGAAGATATGGAGGATATACAAGAAGACGAGGAGATCGAGGACACTGAAGTCGAGAATGAAATGGACGAGGACGATGATTCAGACGGGGAAGTCTCGAGCATAGGCGTAGCACTAAACGAACAACTACGTGCAAATGCTGCTCTACGAGCCCTGGGCAGTGATATCGTGATGGACGAAGCTTGGGAACAATGGTTAAAGGAAGCCGCTGAATCAGGGGGAATGCCATATATGCCTACAGAACTTTCGCCCACTGCCAATATCCCCGGTACAAGACCTGCACAGCTCGAGAATGCTCCAAACCCTACCAGACTATTGAATGCCGCCAGGAGAGGACAGTGGTCACAAATTCCAGAGTCGCTGCATAACGTCGTAAGGCAACATCTTGCGGATAATAATCGCCGGATGGAAGATGCTCAAATCGGCTCCTCATCACCTGCACATACCTCCTCGAGAAGCAGCAGTTCAAACTCGCTTTTTGTTTCTAGACCCACCGCTTCGACGAGTGCCGCGGTCTCACCAAATGCGAGAGCACCTACCTTGGCTTCTTCGACTTCGAGACCGAGAACTGCAACCGAGAGACAAGCTTGGCTGGCAAACAATCCCTATCCTCTGATGGATACCAGCCAATTAAGCTTCGCGCGCGATGCGTCTGGAAGATCAAGTTCGGGAACGCTGGCTAGGATGCGAGTCAATGGAGGTGCCTCTACGGGGACTTCCAGTCAGGGACGTCAATCGCGGACAAGCAATTCCTGATCCCCTTCCCAACTATGGAATCGAGATTCCGTCTAAACACACGTTGCCTGGATTGCACCTGATATCACGTCATTTCCGTTGCTTTTTCGAACCAGAAGTGATCGGGAGACATTGGCTGGCCATTCACAACATTACTCCGGGCTTCCTCTCTTTTGTCTTTGTGCTTGTTCATCATACACCGGAGTCCGGATGGACTGGGCGTTCAACTTAGCATGGCGTCTCGACCATTAGCATTTTATCGCTGGCTTGGTGTGCATACATGCCTGATTTTTGGGAGTAGATGGTGGATCGGGAGTAGGCATTGAGGTTCATTCAGTCTAGCTTGGTGGGGTTTCTACACTCAATGGGCTGGGTGTGGGGCGGATGTCAGAGGGAGGCGATCGTGAATGGGGATGATAGATGAGAGCGATTGGTACATATGGGTAGAAACCTTTCGACACGGGGAGTGGGTGTCAGCTCTTCTCGTCAACGAGGACGGTAATGGCTTTCACGGAATTGAATAGGCTGAGATCAATCAGGGGAAGCGCGATGGGTTTTGGAAGTTTGCATTGCATTGGTAGCTGGTAGAGATGAGCATGCAGCGGTGGGTGGGGCGAAGGTTTTAAAAGTGTAGCTAGATAGCATTTGAGCTGTGAATGATATCCATCGATGACTTACTTACATACAGTATATGCGTAGAGTATCTTCTTCCCGGCGTTGGCGTCAGCTGTAGGGTGGAATTGGGGAATGGGGCGTACAAATGCATTGTATCTACGAAACATGATCAGGCTTCTGTCGAGCTCAAAGATACCTATACTCGGCGGAGTAACAATGGTCAACTGACCGACTGAACGTTTGCGACTTGTAGACCCTAGGTAACCCTCACGATGCATGAATATCTCATCTCGCGTGCGTGACCTACCTACTACGTAAAACCTACCTACCTACGTAAAACCTACCTGCCTACGTAAAACCTATCTATCTAAAAGCCATCCACCTAGTCGTACGTACTCAAGGAAAGGACAGGAAAGGAAAGGAAAGGAAAGAAAACACATCAATTCAGGATGCGAAAGCGAGGGAAGGGGGGGGACGTGGTGTGGTGAGGTGAGGTGAGGTGTCCATGCCGTGCCAAGCCAAGCCAAGCCAAGCCGGGTTTCACATCGTCTCAACTCTCTCAATTCTCAATTCTCAAACGTCAGCGTTCACTTCACCCCTGGGATGCTGGTTTCAGCTTCGTGTCAGGATGGGGGTCGAGATGTGAGAGAGAGAGAGAGAGAGAGAGCACGCGATCATCGGGGTTTGTTGATTTGAGGGGGGGTGGAGAAGGGGGGAATTAGTGAGAGATGGGAAGGGAAGGGAAGGGAAGGGGAGGATGGATGGATGGATGGATGGAAGGAAAGAAGGGAGAGGGATGGCAAAAGAAAGGAAGGAAGAAGGCAAGAAAGAGAAGAGATCTTGATATCTAGTTCTGTTCTATTCATCCATCCTTCCCCGACTCATCTCGCCTATTCCGATGTATAAAATCTCGAGTTTGGGAGGCGTCGCAGGTTTTTGGGAAGATGGATAGGGTAGGGTAGGGTAGGGTAGGGTAGGGTAGGTCAGGGTGTATTTAACGAGACGGACGAAGCGCTGGAGGGATTTCACGATCACGATTCGCGCGCGCGGATTGGATTTGACTTTTGATTTTTAATCGGTCTTCTGGAACTGAACTGGTAGGTAGGTTGGTCGGGGGGGTTTTTTCAGGTTAGTCTCGTCTCGTCTCGTCTCGTCTCGTCTCGTCTCATCTCATCTTGTCAGGATTCGATTCGAGCTGGCTATTTCATGTTCATGCGCGCCAGGTACGGGGGGGCGACGTATGGAGGTTGGAAACCTCGAGTGGGAAGTTTGCCTTTTGCCTTTTTTTGCTTGTGCTTGCGCTTTTGCTCTTCGTTCGTTCATGCTTTACATGTGTGTATGTGTGTATGGACATGGACATGGACATGGATACACAAACAGGTACGAGCTTGAGGAGATCGAACTAATAGATGCTTAGTACGGTAGTGTGGAGTGGAGATTATCTATCTATCTATGTTTGGTTGTTTGTTTGTTTGGTTGATTTTTCCGTTACCTTACGAAGTTAGGTACGTACGTACCTAGGCACCCTTTATACCAGCGAGGAAAAAGGAAAGAAAATAGAGGATTATCGAGACGCGATTTTGTGGGGAAGGATTGGTTTGGTTTGGTTTGGATAGCATTGGTCTGGTTTGGATACCTAGGATTGGACTGGAGAGGATAGGCTATGATCTAGAGGAAAGGGAAAGATGTCGACTTGGGGTTCTTATCTCGCGTCTTACGTGAAGAAGAAACCACCCACGACTGGGGACGATGCGCCGACATCTACCACAACCAAAGTCGATATTACCGAATCCCGCGCGCCGGCTTCTTTTCCTCTGACTCTATCGGCGCCATCGACCACAAAGCCCAACGCTTTCCCGACCAATAAAACAAACGATGGCTTCCAGCGCGCGAACTCGGGCGCGGCAGCGAAGAAACTATACGAGATACCGGGCCCAGCAGCGAAAGAAGAATCCAGCGTGATGAAAGACGTGCTGGCCGGAGAGAAAGCAGGGACGAATGCGTCGAGGGTCGCGAAGATGTTTGGGTACGCTGCGGGTGCTTATACCGCTTCTCCGAATACGAATGCAGGTGTGGGGTTTGGAGAGAAAGGGAGAAAACCGCCGACCATGAAGCCGTTGTTGCTCGTGCCCGATAAAACGGCGGAGAAATCAGCTGGTGGACCGGAACCGCCGCTGAGTCCGTTGATGAAGATGGTCAGAGAGGCGAATGCTTATACACCTCCTTCTGCGACTGCGACTGCGGAAACGAGATCGAGAAAACCGCCGCTTTCACCGTTGTTGCTCGTGCCTGAATCGAAGAAACCTGGATTGTCGCCGCCGTTGTCGCCCTTGATGGCTTTAGTCCAGGAAGCAGCGACGAAGAGAGAACAGCCAAAAGGGATACCGAGCGTAGATGCTGTGTTGAGGTCTAAGAAGGAGGATTCGGATCCGGCTGTGGCTGGAGAGAAGAAGATGAGATCGAAGAAGGATGAGGTACAGGATATGCTGGATTTCTTCGCTAGTCAACTCGATACTCCTTCGGGTGATGTGCTGGCTTTGCCTAGCGATAACAAACGCACTTCCCCTTCATCTGAACCGAAACTTGAGAAATCAAATAGAGAAGAGGATAGGGCGAAGCCGAAAGCGGGCGTGGATAAGGCTAATGCTATGAATATGCTGGATTTCTTCTCGAGTCAATTGGATGCTGATGCTGATTTGTTAGCGGCTCCTGTTGAGGAGAGGAGAGAAGAGCAGAAGATGGGGGGAGGCGGAAAGAAGGAGGGTTTTAATATGCTGGGTTTCTTTTCGAGGAAGTCGGATAAAAAGGAGGATGTGCTCACTTTCCCTACTGATCAGAAACCCCAAACATCAACGTCGAAACCAGTTACCGAGGAACGACTACAGCCACAGACATTCCGGGCTCAAGACACTTCTCGAAATCTATCGCCGTTCAATGATCTTGGTCAGGCCAAGCCGTTCATTCCACCTGCTACGCGCAAAGAATCTAACTGGAGGACTGGTAGTCAAGGCTCATCCACATCTCAAGAACTAAACAGCATCGTGTCGACGTCTTCACCCAAACCCAAGATCTGGAGTCGTCAAACCTCACGCACATCTTCGGAATTGAGTTCTGTTACGGGTGGAAGTGGGAGGAAAGGCTCAATCTGGAGTCAACAAACCTCGCCTACCTCTTCTGTGCGCGCGATGAGTATCAAGAAAAGTACACCGCAGGTTGAGCAAGACCTGAGCCAGATCCGGGGGAGGATTCTAAGCTTTGGGGAAGATGATGAGCAGATGAAGAAAGAGCAGGAGAGACGAGACGCGGAGCATGAACGGATCGTGGAATTACAGACTCAAGCGCAGCGAATTATTTTCGAGAAAGAAGAGATGGAGAGGGAGAGGAGGAGGATGATGGAAGAACAGATGAAGTTTGAGAGGGAGAAAGAGAGGATCGAGGAGGAGGCGGAGAGTATGCGCAAGTTTGTGGAGGATGTTGAGAGGGAGAGGGTGTTGGATGAGGAGAATAGGGAGAAGAAGAGGAGGAGGAAGGAATTGGAAGAAGAGGCTAGGAGGAAGGCGGAATTGGAGGAACGTAGGAGGATTGAGGCTGAGGAAGAAGAGGAGAGAGCGAGAATTCAAGCTGAGGAAGAGGAAGAGAGAAGGAGAATTCAAGCTGAGGAGCAGGAGAGGAGGGAAGCTGAAATAGCTGCTCGGGAAGAGGCTGAGCGCGCAGCTAGGGAGATGGAGAAAGAGCGGATTCGTGTGGAAGGGCTGGAAAGGAAGAAACAATATCAAGCTAAAGAAGATCTTCTGGCGAAGCAAGAAGCCGATCGTCTGACCGCCGAAATGATGCAATACGAAGCCGACCAAGAAGCCGATCGCCTATACTACGCCGAAGAGGAGAATCGGAAACGTGACGTTGCGAGACGGAAAGATCTGGATCGTCAGGAATACGAGGAAGACCAGGAAAAGCGACGAGAAGTAGAACGACAGAAATTGATTGCTGCGGTGGAACGACAGAGGGAGGATGAGAGGATGCGAGTCGAATATGAGGCCCAGCAAGAGGCAAGAGCCATTGAGCAAGAGCGATATGAGGAGGAACAGAGACGAGCGGCTAAGAAGAGAGCAGATCAATTGTTTAGAGAAGAGAATGAGCGTCGCTTGTTTGAACAAGATCAAGAGCGGCGGTATTATCAGCAGGGAGAAGCGGATCCGAGATATCGACAACAACAGGGGCAGGCGGATCCAAGATATCGACAACAACAAGGACGGCAGTTCTATCAAGAGAAACAAGCTGATCCACGATATCGCCAAGCAGAATATCAGCGAGGCCGACGGCCTGGCCCGGATAGACGACCTGGCGTGGATCGACGACCTGGTGCAGATCCACGACCTGGCGCTGAGCGACTCGCCAACGATTACAGAACCAACATAGATAAAACCATCCTAAGCCCATCAGTATACCAAGACTCGGAACGCTACGAACCCGAGCCCAAACCCGAAGTCGAACCCGAAGAAGAAGAGCACGAAGAAACCAAAGAAGAAAAACTCGCCAAAGCAGAAGAGAAGATCCGACAAGCCTTCGCAGGTCTAGCAGCCGAGCGCGCCCAGTCCGTCACTTCTTCCTCCCCACCGGCGTCTGTGACTTCGAGATCGAATAGTGCGAGGGGACCCGGGGGGTATGGTGGGTTTGGGAAGACGCCGAATGGGAATGGGAGACTGGAGAATGCGGGTGGGTTTGTGCGGGGGAATACGACGGGTGGGGGAGCGACGAAGTTGCAGAAGAGAATGCCGCAGCCGCCGCAGAGGGTGAAGCCGGGGAGTGTTAACGGGAGGATGATCGGGCTGCCGGGGGGGCCGAGACCTGTGAGGAGGTAGATGGTAGGCTTGACTGTTTTTTGTTGGTTGGTTGGATTTTAGAGATACCCTGTTTAGTGTGATGTTGTGATGAGTCAATGATATATGCTATATTCCAGATCCAGATATCCCGCCAGAGTTGAATGTCTGGGGATGGCCTGTGAAGGTGCTTTTCATCTATTTGCTTGAACCTTGAGAGGACAATTCCTCGTGTTTCAGTAGAATGTGTGGAGCGAAATACAAGGAAACGATATCGTATTTCCTTCTCTACGCCAAGCGAGCCTCTTGTTTACCGTCGATCTCCTCCCTACGAATGACCAATCTCTGCAATCAGCTAAATCTTCTCCGAGACAGACCAAGATAAAGCAGAGACTCCGTTCACTCTCTTAAAGATAAAACAAACAATCAAAAACCATACTTTATGTAAAATCACGTGCAATCGCCTCCGCCGCGTTTTAGGTTTTCGTGTATGAGACATCATTGATTGAAGATAGTCTCCTGATATGATTTTCTTGCCTGTAAGAGAAGTGAAAGGTTAGTTCGCTTAATTGTGGAGTGTAATGATAGGAATAGAGTTATTTATGATAGAGCTGGCCCGTGAGGAGGTTTGAGGTTACACTACACGATCTGCCTAGATGAGACTTCTGCGGGAGGAGAAGGTTGGTAGATAGGATAGACGGAGAGATGATACGCAAAAGATGATGTTCTAGTTATAAACGTAAAGGAACAGACGTGCCTAAGTAGAATTAGGTATATACAGAGGCATCTCGAGATCGAGACGAGTCAAAGATTCAGAAGATCTCGCTTCGGGAGGTTGGTTTCTGGTTTACCTCTTATGACCATCACGTATCTTCAATCTACTAATTCAAGGAAGTCAAATATACTTTCATCTTTCTCTGTGCAATTCTTCAAGTATTATTCTCTCATCTCCAGCATTTCGAGATCTTTCCATCTATTACTACTCCCGGAAATCGTCAAGTGTTGATATCACGTGCATTCAAATGCCTAGCTAGAGTCTCCGATTCGTCATCGTCGGTTCTTGGCTCGGAGAAGATAGATCGGACTTCTATTGGCGAACTGCGGAGTTGGAAGTATTAGATCAGAATACATGTGATAGTTATATGAATAACTCTGCTAATATAGGAATATCTCACTCAGTAGGACAATATACTATTGACAATCTAAAGGTATCTCGACCAGTCAGATTCTGTAGTAGGCTCTAATTGAGATATAGGAGTGTTATAAGTAACTTCGTGTTTGATATTCCCGTATATTCAACAGATTTTTAGCGCCCAATTGTTGGTCCATAGTTGTTGGTCCATAGTCACGTGTTAGTCGAGTATCTGCGCCGGGGTTTAGCCGGCCAGATATATCTCCCTTACGGAGTCTCGACTACCTAGGAAAACTAGCTACGATACAATAGATAATACTACTACTATTATCACCGTACTTTAGCTCACGCAGACTACTTAATTATACGTACTATAATAGAGTGATACTAATATTAATCAATAGACGTATAGATTATTTCACTCTTTGAAAGCAGTTAAATTCTAAGAATTTCGACTACTAAAAAGAGCGCGCTAGTAATCTTAAAGAGTAGAGATATCTACTATAGCAACAGCTTAAGTACTAGAGAAGATATAGTCTCCTCTTTACTATTTGACTTGAATTACTAAGATAATTTGCTTGGATTCTACTTGCGATACAGTCAAAAGATTAGAATTCTAGCATATTATACTACTACTACATTCTACGTACTTCGATTACTACCGCAACCCGACTTCAAAGAACGTGCTTTTAAGACTCTAATTTACGCTGAAAACTCGAAGTCAACGCGCTACGCTAGCGCTTCTCCTATAACTTAAGAATAGAACACTTAAGAATAACTCTATAACTACTATTCTAAATAACCTCGGAATAGTATTAAAACACTTATATAAATCAGACCTTTAATATAATAAGAAATAATAATACCCCCGAGGTTAGTACTTTCGATACACCTGCGAACTCCGGTAAGGACCCGCTAGACCCGGAGACTATACGGAAATAAGAAGAAGGTCTTATCAGACAAATTAAGAGCTCTGACTATATAAATAGACCCCTATACTCCTTATTTAAGGAGATCTATAAAAGTTAGATAATAAACTCTTTTAAATCTATTAAGAAATCGTTAAATAATAACCTTATATATACCTTACGTACTAAAGGCATATTTATCGCAGATAGTAACGAACTTATATAGGAGCTATATAAGCTTCTATATACTCTATAGAATACTATACGTARTAGTTAGACCTTAAAGGAGCTAGAGAGTATAGTAAGAGAGAAGATACTCTCTRATCAGCTATAGTATATAGTATTAAACCTACTTATACTAGAGAAGCAGATATCTGCGCAGTAATAGCGAGATAAGAGAGAGAAGAAGATAATAAACGATATAGCTACTTAATAAGACGAATTAGAGTATAAGAGATTAAAGAAGGAGTTCTATAGACTACGATAAAGACGCCGTACTACACTCGG
Organism: Rhynchosporium agropyri; assembly: GCA_900074905.1. Classification (NCBI taxonomy): domain Eukaryota; kingdom Fungi; phylum Ascomycota; class Leotiomycetes; order Helotiales; family Ploettnerulaceae; genus Rhynchosporium; species Rhynchosporium agropyri. Next base: position 17,604 of record FJUX01000153.1, on the reverse strand, counting down.
CTTACCTCCTATTAGCGAATTCGACTTTGATAAAGAATACTACGAACCTCTATAATACGACTAAGATTCAACTGAAGAAGTATAGTAATCTAGATAATATAAAGAGACCTCCTTTAACTAGAATAGAGAAGAGTAGCGATACTATAGAAAGCGTATACTAAAGAATACGGGAAGTGAAGAAGGAGGAGCTAGAGAAGAAGAAAGCTACTAAGGAGGAGAAAGCTACTAAGGAGGAGAAGGAGGAGGAAGCTACTAAGGAGAGTACTATAATACAGTACAAAAGGAGAAAGAGAAGTCGTATAGAAAGGAGATCGCTAGCTTCTCCTATATATTTCCAAAAGAGATGAAATTCAAGGGAGATAGAGATAGCTTTAGTAATAAGGTCAGAATATTCTACGATACCTACTTAAGAGCCGAGATTCTACTAGAAGAATATAGTAAAGCGTTTCTATTAATACTAAAAGGCACTACTCTCTAATACTACTATTATAATCTAAATAGTATTCCTAGAACCTCTCTAATTATTAAATTCGATACTATACTAAAGAATATAATAGATTAGTTTAAAAGCGAGGAGTTTAGCAGATCTTCTCTAACTATATAGAATCTTCTTACCCTTAAATCGATTAAGGAAAAGAACCCTAGAAAGATAACTTTAGAGTGCTTTAATATACTCTCTACGTAGATTAGAGAGCTATATTATAGTATACCCTTTAAATTACACTATAAGAAGTTCGTTATAAATAAGATTATTACTACCTGCTAAAGCTCAGAAGCTTACTAAATTGCTCTAGCTTAACTTATAACTTCTACTAAAAAGACGATTACTTCTATTAGAACCTCTATTATTAACTACGAATACGTATACCCTATAACTAGTACTACTTTCTATACTAATCGAAAATTCCGAAGCGATTCCGATAAAGGATAAGTATATAGGGAGAAGAGAGATAGTAAAGAGCGATTCAGAATATAAGGAGAGAAGAAGATAAATACGCTAAATAAGAAAAGTAATACTAAGAAGTACTAGGTATATAATACTACAGATTATAGATCTTTCGACTATATAGTAGAAGAAAGAGAGAAAGCTAAGGAGAAGTTTAAAGCGAAGAACTCTTCTAAGTTCAAAGGTAACTTTAGAAGAGTCTTTAAGAAGGCATATAGATAATATATTATAGAGTATAAAAGTATAGAAGACGACTATATAGCTACTGCTTTTACCTTATACGAAGCCGGGAGCGATATAGACTACGATTCCGACGCTTAGCCGGAAGCTCTATTCATAACTTCTATAGGACCTATCTTAGTAGAAGCCGCATAGCTAATAATAGAAACCCTAGTAAATATAGCTTTTAAGCACCTATTAGATACTGCCGAAGAAGCTATAGAAGAGAACCAGACCGCAGAGATAATAATAAGTAGCCCCCGATATAATTCATTAGTTTTTCATGGAATTATAATTAATACAAGAGTAGTAAAGGTATCTATAGTAAGCGAAAGTTAATACGAAGCCTATAAGGCTCTATATAAAGCTAAACTCTTACCTTCCCGTAGAATAAATATCAGATTCGATATCAGTAAAGCTACTTCTATTAGTATAATAATTATATCTTCTCTAATTAGAAAGATCCAATTTGAGGTTATAGCTATAGATACCCTATTTCTACTCTATTTAGACGATATAGATAAGCTTAGAGTTATATTAGATAATCTTCGTAACGTACTTATCACGCTATAGGGAGATATACTAGTAGTACGGAGATTCGGCTACCTCTTCTTACTTTAGAAGGAGTTACTTAAGACATATATTATAAAGTATTTCCAGTCGAATACGAGAGTACTTACAGAGACAGATTTATATCGACTTTACTACCGATTCGGATACCCCTTAGTAAGAAAGCTAGAAGATTTACTATAATAAGCCGGTCACGAGCATAACTCAGAGGTACTAAAGGAGCTTACTAAGCTCTATAAGTACTACTAGCTATACAGAAGATCACTAAGCAGATTTAAGTTTAAGCTCCACGATACTAATAATATATACTTCAATTACGAAGTCGTGATCGATATTATATAACTAGACAGTCGGCAAGTCTTATATATAGTCGATTAAGGTACTACCTTCCAGAACAAAAGTTTTCTTACTAATATATCTGCAGAATATATATAGAACCGATTTAAGCAGATATAGATAGATACCTACTTTAGACTACCTGATTTTATTATTATAGATATAGGTACACAATTTAAGTCGAAAGAATTCGTATAGAGTACTAAGACAGAGGGTTCTATAGTCAAAGTTATACCTATAGAAGCTCACTACTCTATTAGCAAGATAGAGAGATACCACAGCCCTCTAAAGAGAGCTTATACGATAATTCGGAAGGAGTTACCGCACCTCAGTTAAGATATAATACTATAGATAATATTCTACGTAATTAACTATATTTCTAGACCTAGTGGAATTATACTTGTTTTACTAGTATTTAGAGTATACCCTAGAATAGTAGAGATAGACGCCCTTTCGCTATCAGTCTCCCAACGAGCTACTACACTTCATAAGGCTATAGAAGAGATTCGTAAGCTACGAAGTCGTCAATAAATTAATAACGCCCTAAATACTCGGAATAGACCTAGTTCTATAGTAATAAGAGACCTTCTGTTAAACTCTCTAGTACTAGTTTAGAGAGAGAAAGGCTTCTAGGATAGACCTTAGCTAATTATTTCTATAGACAGAGAGAACTACATAGTAGAAATCGATAGTAGACTAACGACCTTTCGCTCTACGTCGATTAAACTATAGTACGAAGAAGAAATCGATTCCGACGAACTAGAGAGTATTTTACCTGAGGTTATACTCTTACTATTACTTAGTACTATTAAGTTAAATCGACTTATACTAGTACTAAAGAAGTAACCTCATCGAGAACGACGAAAGCTAATTCGATTCAGAAATAATAATATTAAAGTTTTCTTAAATTATATAGATAAATTATTTATTAGTTTCCTAGTAGTAGAACCTTAATACGCTACGTTAAGACATAAGGAAATTAATAGTCTAATCGCTACAGGGATCTTCGAATTAGTCTATAAAGACGAATTACTAGCCGGAGCTAAGGTTTTTAATAATAAATTCATCGACTAGACTAAATTTAAGAGTATATAGAAAGCCTACGAGAAGTCTAGACTAGTTATATAAGTATATAATAACTCTAGAAAGAACTAAGTACTTACTATATCACCGACTATTCAATAAGTCAGCTAACGACTACTACTAGTATACGCAGTTATATACCCTAAGTTTAAGGTATATAGCTATAATATTACATAAGCTTATACTCAGTCTATATTATACCTAATATATAACTTCTTCGTACGCTCTCTAAAGGAGATTTTAACTTAGCTATATTAGTTTTTACAGTACGTTAAGCCTATATATAGTATACTAGAGTCAGCGAACTATTAGTTCGGTATATACTATAGATATAAGGTTAAGAAACTCTATATAGTACTATCGACGTTCGACACGTGCCTACTATCTGTTTCAGGTAATAAAGCTAGTATAGGAGCTCTTAGTCTTCAGATTAATAATACCTTCTTCGTTAGTAATAAGACTTTTATAAACGCAGAAGAAAGAGAGCTATAGAAAGCTAGATTCAAGTCGAACGAGAGAGAGTAATTAACTACTTTATACCTAATTAACTTTAATAGAAGTTATATTACCTTGGAAACTAATAGCTCTATTCGACTATTTCAATAATCGTACGATAAGACGCTAAGACTAATTAGGAAAGAACTAGTTAATCTTACTAACTCCTATAGAAGTATATAATAAGGTCTTACCCAAATCGAGTAATTTACTACCCAGAGAGCTAGAGGTTTATACCTAGTAACTATTTCTTAGCCGGAAGTATCATTTGATATCTCTTTTACTATATAAACTATAAATTCGATAGAGAAAGACTTTAAGCTCTTAAATAAGAGAATCTTATAGTAAAAGCTTAACTATAATAAAAGTCTCTGATACGTTAAATTAGATAAGAAGTCTCTTAAACTCGTTATATTTACTAACAGTTCATTTACTAATTTAAAAGACTTCTACTCTCAAATTAGCTACGTATACGTACTTATAAATAAGTATAATAAGGTAAACGTTATTCACTAGTCTTCGGTATACTATAAGAGAGTTACTAGATCTATACTAGCCTCTGAACTATACGCTATATCAGAAGGTTTTAATATAGCTAGTACTATTAAGACTACTATTAAATAGATTATAGAGATCACGGTACTACCTTTAGTTATAATTACCGACTCTAAGTCTTTATACGACTATATAGTACGACTTAATACTATAAGAGAGAAGAGATTAATAATTAACCTTATATATCTACGTTAAGCGTACGAAAGAAAGGAGATATCAAAGGTAATTTAGGTAGTAGGGCTAGATAACCCTACGGATACGATAACTAAGATAAATTACAATAGAGCTCTAAAGGAGCTATTACATATAAATCAATTAGTTATTAAGCCTATAGAATAAGTAGATAGAGGGAATTTAGATAACTTAAAGCCGGAAGAGAGCCTATAAGGCGTTTAGTTCAGTTATCTTTCAAGCAGAATCTTTGGACCTGATCACGTGGAAACCTATATACTATATAATACTTCAAGCAGAATCTTTAGACCTGATCACGTGGAAACCTGTATACTATATAATACTTCTGCACGAATAGTACTACGGTACTACTCTTACTAGAAGGCAAAAAGCGTTGCTTTCATACGGAGAAGTAGATAGGTTGGAGCTACTTTAAAGTACTCCTAGTATTAGTCCATAGTTGTTAGTCCATAGTCACGTGTTAGTCGAGTATCTGCGCCGGGGTTTAGCCGGCCAGATATATCTCCCTTACGGAGTCTCGACTACCTAGGAAAACCAGCCAAGATACAACAGATAATACTACTACTATTATCACCGTACTTTAGCTCACGCAGACTACTTAATTGTACGTACTACGACAGAGTGATACCAACACCAATAGTGTCATTAAAAAGCATTATAGCCAAGGTTGTGCCCTGACCCTTGGAACATCCAACCTTCCTCATCTTGCTCATGCGCATATGATTAGACTGCTCAAACTACAGTCAAGGTGGCTTTAGCCCTGAGATCTGCACTCGAGCTTCCCACCGAGATCAAAAAGTCCCCTGGCTCGACCACATATTTCATCCTGATATCCCAGAGGCCCAACTTCTCGATATCCAAGGGAATGTTGACCGTCACAAACTCTCCAGCTTTGACCATGACTTTCGAGAATCCCTTCAGCTGGATATTCGGCACAACGACTGACGTGATCAAGTCCTTTACGTACAACTGGACAACTTCCATCCCATCTCTGTTGGAATTGTTTGTGATCTTGACGGTCGCAGTAATCTCATCACTGGCCGTGACGCTCGTTTTCGACAGTGTGAAATCCGAATAGACGAAGGTCGAGTAAGATTTCCCGTATCCAAACTCGTATAGCGGTAGTGGAGAGTTCAAAACGTACGAGGACCCAAACTCTAATGTCCCATTCGGATATTCTCGCCCAGCAGAAACTTGTCGACCGCTGTTCAAGTAGTCGTAGTAAATTGGTAGCGTGCCGACATCGTATGGGAACCCGACAGATAATTTTCCGCTGGGGTTGACGGTTCCGAACAGTACATCTGCAAGTGCATTTCCACCTTCTTCTGATGGGTAAAATTGCTGGACTAGTGCTGACGCTTCACTCGAGATCCAAGACTCGGTGATGGGCTTTCCGGATGAGAAAACCACGATTGTAGGTTTGCCGGTGTTAATGATTGCTTTGACTAGATGTGGCATTGCACCGACGAGGTTCAACGAGGAAACATCGATGTGCTCTCCAGTGGTAGCGTTCAGTCCTTGCCACAGCTGGTTTTGATCACGCTGGAAAAGTTAGTTGAGAAGGAAGACAAGTGAAGGGTACTTGCCGACCAGGTCCCAACCACCACAATAGCTACATCGGCGGCAGAGGCCGTTTGAACTGCTTCGGCGAATCCAGACTGATCGTTTGACCATCTCTCGCACCCCTTTGCATATGTCACGACTACTCCGTCAGTCAATTCAGGTGCAGGGGATCAAAGACCCACCTCCATTGCTGGCTGCCTTGATTCCGTCCAGTGGAGTAACCCCTCGATATTGACTTCCGCTCACAACATAATCTCCGTACTGCAAAGTCAGCAAGATCCCTTCAGCTCTTGATGTCGCCTACATTCATGTATCCATGTGCCATTGGTCCGATAACAGCCACTTTCGCCGTCTTCGACAATGGAAGAACATTGTTATGATTCTCCAAAAGTACGATTGACTCAGCATCAAGCTCCCTCGCTAGAGCGACATGCTCCTTGGTATGGATTTTCGTAACTGTCTGGTTTGATGAAACCCCCAGATATGGGTTCTCGAACAATCCCATAGCAAACTTTGCTCTCAACAACCGCGAAACTGCCGTGTCAACGGTTTCGATACTCAATTTCCCGTCTTTGACGAGTTTTGGGATCATCTCAAAGTTGTACGACCCCCCTCCCATCTCAACATCGGTTCCAGCCGGTAGAGCGTAGAGCGTGACAGCTTCCTTGTCAATTGGCTTCTCCTTGCACATCTTGAAAGCCTGACACAAACGATCTGTCCCTCCAGCGTCGCTCGTCACCCAATATTTATATCCCCACTCGTCTCTCAAGATATCTGTCAGCACATGATGATTTGCAACGAGAGCCACACCATCGTAATCCGAGTACGAGGCCATAACCGCGAAGACACCAGCATCAATAATTTGACGCTTATACGATGGCAGGTAAGTGGTCCGAAGCTCTCTCTCTCCACCGTGCGTCGGTCCGACATTCAGTCCTTGCTCTGGGTTCCCAAATGCAGCGAAATGTTTTACCATCGCACTCACATTACCACCTTGCATACCTATCCGGTGTGAGTACCAAACATATTACCGTGCCAAGGGGTCATCTACCAACGATATATGAGTATCCCATCTCGCCAGACAGAAATCCATCTTCGCTAAAAGTCTCTTCAACCCTTCCATACCTCAACTCTCTCGCCAAATCTCCCAAGGGAGCAAAGATCTGATTGACCCCAAGAGCAAGAGCTTCCTGAGCAATGGCAGCACCCATCTTTTTGATCAAATCAGGATTCCACGAACATCCTTGGGCGATGGGTGAATTGAAAATCGTTGCATTGCCAATAAGAAAGCCATGAATACCTTCACTCTGTACCAAAGCCGGTATACCAAGGGTAGTATTGTGTACCAGATAATCCTGAGCCTTTCTCACACCCTCGGAAATCCACTGTTGGGATACTGGGTAGCCGACGTAGAATTGTCCCGCTCTGGTAGCCATGCTCTGGGCGAGCCCCGAGGCATTGAATGCATTTGTCGTCGTGTTGATCCAATTCGATATATCGCCTTGGATGAGTTGGGCTGTCTTTTCTTCGATTGTCATGCGAGAGAGTAAATCTGCGACTCGGTCATCTACACTAGCTTTTGGGTCTTTGTATAACGGGCTTGTGTCTACGGCAGCAACTACCGAGAGCACGAAGCAAGCCGCGAGGAACTTCATGATGATTAGTGACGCTTGATAATTTACTCTATCTTCGAGGCGAACAGATCTATTTCTTATACCTCATCAAGCATCATGCAGGACCCCCTCATCTGCCTAGTTAGCTTGGTCATTGCAATTCTTCTTTTTAATCTCGCCAAATAACCCGTATGGCAAAATCCCGTTAGTAAAATTCTTAACCAGAGAATGGAGCTTGGAATCTGCAGTTAGTCGGAATAATAATTCCGCCGAAATTATCCATTTACCCCGCCCCCTGATTCGCTCAAGCGAACCAATTGTCGGGAGGGGGAATGTAAATACCCCTCATACGTGAAGAGTTATCCCAGTCCGAATGCATGTATTCCTGGGGTACCTTGACGCAGAAACACTGTTTGATAGAGCCTCGTATCATATCGCCTCAATTGTCAGGGGTAAAGCTTCTTCTCCACAAAGCAATCACAAACCGTATATTTTCTCCAGACTTCTCGCGCTGGTGGTCATCAGAATGTAGTCTATAGTGAAATGTTCTCTTTATGTTTGACTCCTACACCTACCCGAAGAGGGTTTTTCGTCCATTTGATACACGGCGACAACTGTGGCCAAGATCAAGCTCAGTTATAGATAGTATTGTCGGATCAAAATATGACATGAGGGACTTCTATTACTAGAGCAAGGCTTAGAGTAGAATTAATTATCCGCGCAGTAAAAATCTTCCCCTTCGAAAACGTCTTATAGAACCTCGATAGTACAAGAGATTGGTTAGAAAACTATATCAAATTATTACTTTATTTCTTCCGAGGGAATCTACTCTTTCTAGTATAATTTCAGTTAGATAATTTTTTTAATAAGAGTATATTTAAAATAAGATCTTAAGTAGCTATTCCGCGTTCTCGCCTCTTTAGTATATAGGTATTATAACTACCGGGAATAAAGCGTCCTAAAAGCAGATTTATTAAGACTTACTATTACCTCTTATCCCGAACGATAAAATTATTAGCTTTTATTTTTAAGTTAAATATTCTATAGCGATCTCTCTTTATCTATATTATATATCAAGTAATAGAAATACACCGGAAAATGCAGCGTGTATAAGCGTGCAAACATGCAGAATCGAATCCTGCAGTAGTTTAACTAAAGTTTAGTCGACTAAGATCCCAACTCTTCTATACATTTCCTGCCTTTATCCGTACTAGAGAAGCTTCTGCCAACATGCAAAAAAACACTTGCTAACAAACAAAAGCAGAAATATACATACACTGGCTGGGTCGAGTACGTTCCATTCGAGTCGCATCGGCATACATCTGGATAATTCTACCAGATTTTTCCCTTATGCGAACCCTACATGAAGACAAAATGTCCACGATTTTGAAGCCTACCAGTCATTCATCTCAGCGACATGTAATAATACGATCGACGTCAATTCAGGAACCGAGACACGGTCTAGAAGAGGCATTTCGCTAACCTGTCATAACGCCATCCATCTCCATTCAAACATCAAATGACTTCCGAGAGTGCTTTCATGACAGCGGTTCTCCGCCAGCTTCTGGTCACTCAGCTGGATTTCCAACGTCTATCTGACGACACTGATCTCTCTTCTGCCGAGGCAGCTCGTTCGCGATGGCACCGTATGAAGGTAAAGCTTGAGACTCCTGATTCTGCCGGCAACAGCGCTGTCAAAGCTACTGGTAATGATCTCGATCTCGGCTCGAGAAGCAGACACGTGAGTAGAATACGCTGACATTGCTCTAGCCACTGCACCTTCTATGCAAGAACTGCCGGCGAAGAAGTGCGGAAAGAAGCGCAGGGAATCGGTCACAAAGCTTAATGAGGGTGAAGGTGACGGGAGCAATGTCAAGGGAAGGAAAGCACCTCCGATCGCAAAGCGTGGAAGAGGTAGACCGAGAAAAGTCCTTGAGAAACCTGAAGTCCTTGCAAAGGAGGCTGACAGCGCCGAGGAATCATCTTGAGAGATATTTTTCGACCGATAGTAGGTATTGTGGAAGGCAGAATTGCCATTCAGCTCCTATGCTTCAGGTATGGTCGTAGTTTTCAAGGAGAAACCTAGAGATAAGTGCCTCGAGGCTAACTTTTGACAAATTTGATCACAGATTTATCTGAAGTACGAGCGCTCCATATCATACAGTTGATGTTGGCCCATGGGGGATCGATGAAAAGCGCTTTCCTAGTCTAAAATGACCTCTCAAAATGTCTCCATGCAGTTTCGCGACTTCAATAAATAGATGCTGTCCGAAGCACGACCCAAGCTGTCATTTCGCGGGAGACGAGATCGAACTCGGTAAAGAAATTATGTACACCATGAACTTTTCTACTCCGACGCCGAAGAATCCAGGGCCCAAGAATATCTATTCTGTTTCCAACCGCGTTTTCGCCTTTCAAAGTAAACACTTAATTGCGGAATTTTCCAGTCAGGATAGACAGACATCGCGCGAAGGGCTTTCAGATCAGCTCGTACCTGTCTGAGCACAGCCTCTTCTTTTTCGTTCTTATCTGGAGTTTCATTTACTTCGATGACCCTGAATATGATTTTTTCCAACTTGAGAAGCTTGAACAAGTAAAAAAGGGCATGCCCCGACGACATAGTCACCCTTCTCCAGTAACTCATATTGTTGGTATCACTCTGTCGTAGTACGTACAATCAAGTAGTCTGCGTGAGCCAAAGTATAGTAATAATAGTAGTAGTATTATCTATTATATCGTAGCTGCTTTTCTAGGTAGTCGAGACTCCGAGAGGGAGATATATCTGGCCGGCTAAACCCCGGTGCAGATACTCGACTAACACGTAACTATAGACTAATACTAGGAGTACTTTAAAGTAGCTCTAAACTATCTACTTCTCTGTATAAAAGTAACGCTTTTTGCCTTCTAGTAAGAGTAGTACTATAGTACTACTCGTGCAGAAGTATTATATAGTATATAGGTTTCTATATAATTAGGTCTAAAGATTCTGCTTAAAAGATAACTGAACTAAACGCCTTATAAGCTCTCTTCCGGCTTCAAGTTATCTAAATTCCCTCTATCTACTTATTCTATAGGCTTAATAACTAATTAATTTATATATAATAGCTCCTTTAGAGCTCTATTGTAATTTATCTTAGTTATCGTATCCGTAGGGTTATCTAGCCCTACTACCTAAATTACCTTTGATATCTCCTTTCTTTCGTACGCTTAACGTAGATATATAAGGTTAATTATTAATCTCTTCTCTCTTATAGTATTAAGTCGTACTATATAGTCGTATAAAGACTTAGAGTCGGTAATTATAACTAAAGGTAGTACCGTGATCTCTATAATCTATTTAATAGTAGTCTTAATAGTACTAGCTATATTAAAMCCTTCTGATATAGCGTATAGTTCAGAGGCTAGTATAGATCTAGTAACTCTCTTATAGTATACTGAAAACTAGTAAATAACGTTTACCTTATTATACTTATCTATAAGTACGTATACGTAGCTAATTTAAGAGTAGAAGTCTTTCAAATTAGTAAATAAACTATTAGTAAATACGATAAGTTTAAGAGACTTCTTATCTAATTTAATATATTAGAGACCTTTACTATAGTTAAGCTTTTACTATAAGATTCTCTTATTTAAGAGCTTAAAGTCTTTCTCTATCAGATTTATAGTTTATATAATAAAAGAGACGTTAAATAATACTTCCGGCTAAGAAATAGTTACTAGGTATAAACCTCTAGCTCTCTAAGCAGCAAATTACTCGATTTAGGTAAGACTTTATCGTATATTTTCATAAGAGTTAGTAAGATTAACTAGTTCTTTCTTAATTAGTCTTAGCGTCTTATCGTACGATTATTAAGATAGTCGAATAGAGCTATTAGTTTCTAAGATAATATAACTTCTATTAAAATCAATTAGATATAAAGTAGTTAATTACTCTCTCTCGTTCGACTTAAATCTAGCCTTCTATAGCTCTCTTTCTTCTGCGTCTATAAAGGTCTTATTACTAATAAAGAAAGTATTATTAATCTAAAGACTAAGAGCTCCTATACTAGCTTTATCACCTGAAACAGATAGTAAGTACGTATTGAACGTCGATAGTACTATATAGAGTTTCTTAACCTTATATCTATAGTATATACTAAACTAATAGTTCGCTAACTCTAGTATACTATATATAAGCTTAACGCACTATAAAAACTAATATAGCTAAGTTAAAATCTCCTTTAGAGAGCGCACGAAGAAGTTATATATTAAGTATAACGTAGACTAAGTATAAGCTTATATAATATTATAGCTATATACCTTAAACTTAAGGTATATAACTACGTATACTAGTAGTAGTTATTAGCTAACTTATTAAATAGTCGGTAATATAGTAAGTACTTAGTTCTTTCCAGAGTTATTATATACTTATATAACTAGTCTAGACTTCTCGTAGGCTTTCTATATACTCTTAAATTTAGTCTAGTTAATGAATTTAGCGTTAAAAACCCTAGCTCCGGCTAATAATTTATCTTTATAGACTAATTCGAAGATCCCTATAGCGATTAGACTATTAATCTCCTTATGTCTTAATATAGCGTATTAAGGTTCTACTACTAGGAAACTAATAAATAATTTATCTATATAATTTAAGAAAACTTTAATATTATTATCTCTGAATCGAATTAGCTTTTATCGTTCTCGATAAGGTTACTTCTTTAGTACTAGTATAAGTCGATTTAACTTAATAGTACTAAGTAATAATAAGAGTATAACCTCAGGTAAAATATATAGCGTTCCTGGTTCTAACTAGTACGCGGTATATAAGCTCGTCAGTTAGTATTAGCTATAAAGTAAAGTAAATAAGAAGTTCGGTTCTTAATTGGAATTAAGACGTTATAAGCAGGTATTAATTACTATATGAATTTAAGTATAAAGCTCCTATCTAATAGCAGAAGTACTAGTCTTATATAGAATCTTCGTTCCTTTATACTAGCTATATAAGACCGTCTTGCAGAGCGCGTAAGCTCTCGCGACCTGTCTAGCAGTCTAATATATCACGTGATCCTAGATCACCTATAGCTATAATACTATTATTACTTCAATACAGGTAGATATATAGTACTACTCGCTAGTTTATACTATAACTGTGTTAGTGCCTTTCCTCTAATAGTACTAACTCTTTTCTAGTACTAAAACCCGTCTGGTACTTACCACTGGGTAGTACTATCAGTATTCTGGTGCTAGGACGGTTTTGGTGCCAAGAACTATACTAGTTCGTAACACTACCTGTATTATAGTAATAATAGTATTATAGCTATAGGBGATCCAGGATCACGTGATATACTAGACTGCTAGATAGGTCGCGAGAGCTTACGCGCTCTGCAAGACGGTCTTATATAGCTAGTATAAGAGAACGAAGATTCTATATAAGACTAGCACTTCTGCTATTAGATAGGAGCTTTATACTTAAATTCATATAGTAATTAATACCTGCTTATAATATCTTAATTCTAATTAAGAACCGAACTTCTTATTTACTTTATTTTATAGCTAATACTAACTGACGAGCTTATATACCGCGTACTAGTCAGAACTAGGAATATTATACTTTAAGTACCTTACTTAAAGTATTATTAGTAAGAACGAAATAGCTACTAAAGAAGGATCTATCGTAAGAGAAAGCTCCTAGACTAGTAAGCCGAATAAAGTTAATAAAGTCGATAAGAGTATACTACTTCGTATGAACTTACCCGATACTTATTATAGGAACTATAATAAACTAGGATAGTTTATCCTCTAGTACTAAATATACCTCGCCTTTAATAGAGATAAGTTCGAAGCGGACTCGCTTAAAGTCCTATATATCGCCTTATTCCTCCGCGATACTATAGCTTACTAAATTAAGCTAGCTTTAAGTAACTACTTAGTTAATCGATACTTATCTAGGGCTTATTCTACTACTATAACTGAAAAAAGCTGAGTTATCTTTCGAATACCTATAAGCTTTACTAATACTATTAAAGGAGTCTTCAGAGACCTTAATAAGAAGGAATAAGACGAGAAGCACCTGCTCGGAATCTGATAATAAGAATCTATTTATAAGTATACTGCCGAGTTCTACTATTATTCTATATAGTTAAACTAAATAGATAGCAGACTAAGAGCTTAGTACTATCGAGGCCTTAAGGACTATATTAAGGATAAGCTCTCTAGGGCTAGTAAACTAGGTAACTTAGAGGACTTAATCAGATTATCTATTACTATTAATAAATAAATCTAGGAATAAGCGAAGGAAAAAGGAGAATACTTTATACCTATTTACCTCCGGAAACTTTAATTTCTATAATAATATAGTAAATATCAGGGAAATTTCTAGCTTTACCCGAGTAATAAATATAACTATTATAATCTAATAGAATTA